>CANYBF010120268.1:0-15390 GCA_948192965.1 Dalechampia spathulata
TTCTAGATACTTTTTTTGAAGCTTTGAAAACTTGTAGGAAGTGTAAAAGATTGTATACTTGTAGTCAATTAACATGATTGAGTTGTAATTCTCCCTCTTGGTTGCATGGGTGGAATTGAAGCAACCTACCACAATAATATAGCACTACTATAAACAATTATTCATTAAACTTCAAAAATGTAGTAATAATAAATAAACCTTTTTAGCTTAACCTATAAATATTTTGACCTATCTACTATATTACTTGTTGATGAACATAGATAGGAAACAAGAAATGTCTTCTTATCCTCTTAATAATACAAGATAGTAAAGTAATTAAGTTATCTATTAAACTTTAATAATAATTTTCCATGGATTAAATACCCATCTTTCAAAATTCAACAACTTTCTTTCCCTTCTTTTGTGAAGGTGCTTTAGAAAACTTACACTTTCCTCACATAATATCCATGCTTGGCTTTCCACTTTTCTTTTTTTTTGCTATGGTTCTTATTTATTCCATCTATACTCAAAGTTTACATTTCCCAATCAATCAAACAATTTAACATGAAATAAAATCTATATTTAAAAATACGAAATGTTATTTTAATAAACTTTGTTTTGTAAGTTAAAACAAAAATATATGAAAGTTGTATGTTTCAAACCTTTCTTTAGCTTCTCAAATATATTTCTTAATGATTTTTTTATACTACTTAAAAAATCATAATAAGTGCACACATTGTTGTAGTATGGTTATCATCCTTATAAGGACTTTTATTTATACAATGCAATTTAATTTTAATTGGTTCAATTGATAATTAATTTTAGATTTTGAAACAAATAAGTAAATAATTAAAAAAAGAATTTATAATTTCACTTAATAAAATAATATGCAAAACATAGGATTTGATATCCAATCACTATTTAGAGCAAATTTATGAGTTAAGTTGTTAATTTAATACCCTTAGATATCCAAAAGCATCAACCTTTTTTTCTGATTAAGTCCTCTTAAATAGGTAAACGAACCTCTCAACCTAATTACACAATTCAATGAATCTAATATGTAATCTTAAAGGAATTAAACAAGCATGTAAATCTATATACACACATATACAATTTGAATGCTTAAGTCAATTATGTAATAATTCTAATTGAAAAAAATCAAAAGGATTTCAATTTTTTGATTAAAGTTAATAATAAGGTTCAAAGCATTCATAAGAAAATAAAACTTAAACATTATAAAATCATCCATAGATAGGATTGAAAGTATCAATTCTTAAGGATTTTAGTCACATAAAGTCATATTAAGTACCAACAAGAAATAAATAAGAAGAAAATGATAAGCCTGAATCTTTCTATATATTTCTTTCTTTTCTGAAAGTTCTCTATAATTTTTTATACGTGGATGTAATTTTCTTAATCTTGGATGCCTTTTTTGTCACACCTACTTAATTATCAACACCCTAATTATGGTCATAGTTATATTTGACTATAAATTTTAGATGATATTAACTAGGATTTTAAAGTTGATTATCAATTAATTAAGAAATGACTTGTTGCATTTACATCATGTATTATTAAATTTTATTATGGGTATAATTATAATTAGTTGTATTTGAGAGTATATCGATTAAATCGTTGATTTAATTAGTGATCAAGTATATGAAATTAAAATCTAATACTTAAATTGATTACATTTATAAATATTTATATTACTGATGTTATATGGAAATAACGTTAACATTAAACTAGGGACGAGTAGTTAGAATGAAGGATAAGTGAGGGTTTCTTATAAAAGCATACATAACGAATGCTTATTCGCATGTAAGTATTTGATTATATTTATGAAAATTTGCATGATTTAATTATGGTTTTAAGTGATATAAGTTTATCATGTATTAAATGCATAAGGTGAACTAATAGATGCAATTGTTAATAGAGTTCATGCATGTAAATCCATTTAGGTGCTATTGGAATTGGTTGTAGTTGATGTGATTTTGGTGCGTGAATGAAATATTATTAAGCTAATGTGTAGTTTAATGGGTACTTAATTTTATTAACATTAATAAAGATTTATTTTCTAGTCAATGCTTACACAAAAAGAGGAATAATTTCCTTGTGTATAAAGGAAGAGATTTATCAGTTTATGAACATATTTAGATTTTATAGTGGAACCAAATGAATGTATGGAAGGCTGTAGAAGATGCAGACTTAGAAGGTTGTAGAAGAATTTGTAGGGTTGTTAAATGGTGGAAGGCGATGGAAAGGAAATTGGATAAAAATCTTTTATAGGTATAAGTTGGGGATTCATTTAATCGATTAAAATAAAAAAAATTGAGACTTAGCACATTGAGGTTTTAGATGGATGATCAAGAGAACATAAGGTAATTAATCGATAACAATACCTTATACTCAACTGGAAGTAGAACCTCTAAGGGTAGTGCATGGTGTGTTCTTGAATGGAATTAATTAATGAAAGTTTTAATGAAATTAACATGGTATTGCATTGGAGCATGAGATAAAAATTTAAGCATTAAGAGTATGAGAGTCTTATATTATCAGCAGGTTATAAATACATAGTAATTTAATTAGGAAATCTTATCTTTGGAGTTGGTTAAACCACAATACTGAGTTAAATGCAATAACCAAAGCCCTAGAAATGACTTAAACCCTACTTTAAAACCTTAAATGTTGGAATGATTAATGGATTGAGTGTCTTCCTTATTTGTATCAATAATTTGCTTTAGTTAAACTATGAAGCTTATTAATTTTGAATGTGATATGTGTAACTGCTATATAGGAAATTTATGAGTTAATATGGCTGATAGATTATGGTTAAGTTGCTTTTCATAAGCATATAAATATGTTTTCATGATGGTTAAACTTGAACCATGAGATGAACTGGAATTTAAGGGGAGTAGTAAACACAATTGTATTATTTAGATGTTGTTGGCAGATCCTCATATAAAAATGTTGGATAGAATAATTATGTATCTATTATTTCCTTTTCATACATTTTAATGTTTAGAATTGGTATTAATAAATGAAGTAATTGCTTCTTTTATGTAAAGAAATAGAGAGAGAAAGTGAGTGAAAGAAGAGGAGAGATAAGTGATAGTGGGTGTGATTAATGTATTTTGTTCAATAATAAGAAGTTGTAATTAGTTTGCTTAGGCGGTAGGCAAGTTTACGCAAGGAAAATAGCTTGAGGGGAAATAAAATAAAGATTTAGTTATGATTGAAAATAATGCATGTAAGAACTATAAATGGAACCTTTGAATTTAAGGCTGGCATTTTCCAACTATATTGACATGGAAGAGTGTGTTTACCAGGTAAACTGTTACAAGTCTTACATGATCTGAAATAAACTTGTTTCTAGATCCACTGTAGATTTAGTGAAACAAATGTACATGACTTACATAGCCAATGGTTTATGTGAATTGAGAATCACAAGGAAGTTGTATGTGTATAGGCTTGCAACAAGAAGCAGGGATATCTTGATTAACAAACTTGCACGTAATTTATAAATCACACTTAATTTATATAGTCAAACTAAGAATTTAACTTAGTTATTAAGCTTGATTAGGATGTATAAATGGTACTGGAACTAGAAGATATTAAGAAGTTGCTAAACCATGATAAATAAAATGGACTTGGTTATGAATTTGCTCTAGTTTCCAAACCTTAATGTATAGAATTCAACAACCAAATCACCATTGAATAAAGGGAATGTGAGCCTTGAGTAGAGGGGAAATTAATGTTGGAATTGGCAAGTTAGAGGACTGCTACTTGCCGCATGATTATATACACATATTTAATATATAATCATTAAATAAAAGTAATTAAATTATAAGTTACAATAAATTTCAAGAAAATTTAAAAGTATTACTAGAACCAATTTAGCTAAATAACTAATCAACTTACACTATGAAACCATGTAAATTATGTATATAATTATGAATTAGATGACATAGTTACACATGGTCTTAAGTTTAATTAAAATGAAGCACATATTAGTTGTTAAACCCTTAATTATAATCTGGTGTACAATTCGGATGTATGTTATTTTTCATTAAAGACTAACAAGTCATTATTATTACATCATATATGAAGTTACCTGCCTTCTATGCTAAAATTAAGAAGAAAAATTAGATTATATTTATTCCTTCAAACTTCTATTTATATATGTTAGTAAATGATTGAAATATTCCTTCTCGATGATTTGACTATGCTAAATATAGAATGATGGATTAAATATAAAGAATCAAATATTTAAATACATGTGGTATTGAATAAAATATTTATGATTTAAAATTATTGATAGGTGATCTCTTATACTTTGAATGAAAATGATTGAAAATTTAGCAACATATAAAGATGCAAGATATATAATAATGAAAGTAGAAACATTTATTTAGATATTTGGTTAATGCATCAAAATACTTGTGCATAATAGGTGTAGATAATAGGGGGATTATAGCTTTTGCTTCATAGAAGGATAAAGGTAAAGCAAAAGAAGGTTTATATTTAATAATAATTATGATATAAATGAAAATTATAGGTAAAGTCAAAAGCCTAATGATTTAAGCTTAGATACATAAATTATTAAGTATATTAATTATATTTCATTAATAATGGTTATACAATTTATGGATATTCTAAATGGTTATAGACACATAGTTATACCTTTATTATAGATTTAAGCTTGTGATGCAAAGTGTTATGAATACATATGTAATTATTTTATGTTGATGCTAATTCGCAATGCATTGAGGTATTTGATATATTATTATTTACTATTGTACCAACATTACATGATTTTATATATGAATAATTCATGCATCATAAATCATTAACATGACATTTTGGAAGGATAAAGAGGCACAATTATATATAAATTGATAATTAATGAGATTTACGAGGAAGGTTAAGTATGGGTCCCTCCTCGATGGTAGATTAAGTATAATTCCCTACTAACTATGCATAGTATGATGATATGATTATTCCTGATGCTAGTTGAGTTTGGTTCCTTCCTCAATGAGCCATGTGGCAAGTTATTTACCATGAGGTAGTTTGAGTTTGGTTCCCTCCTCAATAAGTCACATTGATATACAGTAAAATGAGATAAAGAGCAAAATGCAAAGCTTTTTCATTCATAATTCATACAACATATCATTGTTATCCAATTGAGATGAAATGATAGAGGAAAGTAGAATACAATGTATTTGCAATCATTGACATGAACATTATATAACTGTTATCTTGTGTACATGAGTGATGAAATGATAGAGGCGGAGAAAATTCCATACATAATTTATATAGAGGTTATAAATAGCATAGAAATATCATATTTGAGATATATAGACATTAAACTTATAAAGTTTAGCTAAAGCAAATATGACTTTCCTATGACATGAATATATACTGAAACAACATTACTATTGAAATATTCAAAATATTTACTTGGATTATCGATGATGAAATGTTATATAATTTACATTCTTCCTTATGTTTGATCAATGTTTGCTATTACCTTGTGAACTACAATTTAAAACGTATGCACTGTCACATCCACATACACAGTATTCCCTGTGTGCATGCATTTTATGCATACATTATAGTGAATGATTGATTAGTGCATGAAATGCATGAATGGGATATGATGTATGAATGCTTTGACATAATGAATGTGAAATGAAATGCCTTATGGATAAAGGAATTCCATATGATATGGAATTAATAGAGAAAATAATAAAAAGAAGGTGAAAAGATGATTATAAAAGTGAATATGCACTAAAGATGTGATTTTGGTATGCTTTTATTAAATGCTTTTGAGGAAACTCCATGATGGAATTTATATGTATAACCCTAAAAATAGAGGTAGTAGCGTAATCAAGTCAAGTATAGTTATAATCAAATAGAGTGCAATGATGGAAAAATAAGACCATAGAGCCATCATCGTACTCAAGTTAAGTATAGTTATACTCAATTTGAGTATAATGCTAGAAAAATAAGACTAGAGAAGTAGCAACGTACTCAAGTCAAGTAGGATGCTAGAAAAATAAGACCACAAAGGCAACAATTTACTCAACCCGAGTATGGATGATACTCAAGTCGAGTACAACTTGGGAAAATGAAATGTAAGCGATAAAAAAAATACACAAAGTGATGTCTTATCATGTTTAACATGTTTTTATGTGATAAAGTATGATTTAAAGTGTGTAAATATAAATTAAAGTAAAGTTAGAAGCAATTGTATGTAAAATGGTAAGCTGGGATATAAATGTCATTTCATGAAAAGAAAAGGGTAAATTTGGATACTAATTTATATATGGTATGTATGCATATTCATGTAATGTATGACATGT
The DNA here is from genome assembly GCA_948192965.1 of Dalechampia spathulata. Lineage (NCBI taxonomy): Eukaryota > Viridiplantae > Streptophyta > Magnoliopsida > Malpighiales > Euphorbiaceae > Dalechampia > Dalechampia spathulata. Next base: position 6,345 of record CANYBF010120268.1, read on the forward strand.
ATGTTGCTTATGTGAATATGATGTAATAATAATCAATTAAAGGAAGAGAAATAAATTTAATTAAGTAATGAAGGATAAGATTGTAAGGTGTCACCATATGATTGGTTAATTTCTTAAATGGTCAAAATTTTATCTTATATCACCTAAGAAGGAAGCATAAATGGTTTTCACTTCTTCTTTCATCATATCATTCAGCTTCTTTCTTTCCTTCTCCTCTTTGCTTTCTAATTTAAGAAAAAAATAACATTTTAAGGTAAGAATTCATGGAGAAATTGATTTTCATGCCTCTCTCTATGTTCTAAGTACTTTAAGTATGATTTCTTCTTCTTCTTGTGATTTTTCTTACATCATAAATAGAATAATAAGTTATTGTAGGGTTGTGTTAATTATGTGTGAATGATAGAAATGGATTAAATGATGAAAGATAAGTAAGCTAAGTGATGAGTTTGATGTTATTTTACAATCGAATGGAATTTATGTTTTATTATGTGAATTTTGTGTAAATTTATAACTTGTAACCCTTGAATCAATCACTTTAACTACTGTTTGAAGTATGTAAATGATAATTAATGGTGTTTCTAATGTTTGATATGCTTAAAGGTTGATGTAAAGATGATTATATTTGACAATAGCTTGAATTCAAAGTTGGTATCCAATTTGAGAATATTATAGGTTTTCTTATTTCAAGGAGCATAAGTGTGTAGCCCTTGAGTTTGTATGAAAACCTAATTGAATATGATATTGAGAGTAAGAAAATGAAGTTTGGTTGCATGTAAAATGAAATTATAATATGAAAATGCTAAGGTGTTTATAAAAGGGGGGCATCATAGATGCATGCTTTATGTATCTTGTTTTAAATGGAATTCAAGTGCAAGATTACTGGTCATTTGGGTCTGAACTTTATGCATAACATGAATATGCATGTGTACATTTAGTATGGTATGATTTCAAGGTGGATTGGATGTTAAATGAAAAAGGTATGCATAAAAGCATATAAAGGCAGCATATAGGACACTTATATGTCTTATGTAAAAATTGTATATTGTGTAAGTTGCAGATATTTATTTGCAAACTGATTATATTAATCAAATTTATGATTTAAGAGAACATGGTCATGCATTAAAGTGGACAAATGAATAAGTTATGATGAAGGTCAAAATTATGCAAGTTAATGGTATGTTAAGAATGTGTATTTTAGTGCATTATGCAAAAGTGTAACTTTGCATAGGCAGTTTGCATGCAAAATGATATATAAACTTTAATGTAAGTTTATGTTTTATTCTATAGGAGTGTATGGTATGGAAATATGTAAAGTTGTACTTATATACATTCATGTAAGCAATATTGACTAATATACCAAGAATGGCCAAAATACTAATATGACCATTATAAGCGAAATATGGAATACTATGAGATGAATTCATGCTTACATGTTCAAGATGAATTAAAGTGAAACTATGGTTACATATTATAAATAGATGTGAATACTTAGAGATGATAAGTTACATGGATAATGTGAATGACTAATGGATCATTTGTTAAAGTTCAAAGATTGTATATTACATTGGACATGTTAGATGATACCTAAAGACATGAAAATAGTATAAATGACTTTAGTTGACTTGTATGAGTATAATATGGAATGAAATGCAGAAATATACATATGACCTCTAAATGTTACATCATTCATTCTTTGAAATAAAAGTATGATATCTTAATATGGCTAAATGTTTAATGGTATTATAGAGTATATTCTTAAATGCTTGAATGATGATGTTATCATGAGCGTCACTAAAGGGACCAAGGTAGCATTATTTCATTTTGGATATAATGGAATCATGAAAAATAGGTTTGTGCTATTTATTAGCTGATTCCTTATTAATGGATTGGCAGGTAAGTTATTAACTTACATTGATATTAACATATAGTTACATGTTTTATTTGATATTTTTACTACACTATTAATATGAATGATCAATGTTTACACTATATGATATCATGACCTATTTAATAAGGTCGATAGTTAAAGTATCATGTTTATAGAGATTTTATTTAATGATATATGATATGACGACCTATTAAATGATGTCAACAAATGAATTATCATTGAGATAAAAATATTATATAATGTTTATGCTCTTTCTTTATTAAAGATCAAAAGATACAAAATGTGTATAATGGCTTATGATGAAAGGTTTTTACTATACTGCAATGTTATATAATTATAAGATAGCAATATGCAAATTACCATAACTATAGTTTATAGTTATGTTAAATGTGGTATTTTATCTGTGATATATCATGATTTGTAGTGAATAGTTAATAGTGATTTATAGCTGATGGATTATAATATTATGATCCATTAATTAAGGCAATGAGCAATGATTTAATGTACTTATGTTATAAAATGATCTTCACTATATTTAATGTTAATGAATGTATGAAATGGATTATGTATGATATTTTATCATAACATCATAGCATAAAGCATACATATCATGTCATGAATCATCTATATACATATTCATATTCATGGCATGACATGGAGGAATAAGGAAGGATGAAAATGAGTGAAAGTTTGACAATGATAAATAAAAGTGTATTGGGTCATACAATTATTATCGATTCCCTTGATGGAATCATACTGTATAAGTTCCTATCATGGAACCATAGAGAAATGTTATATTCCTACATGAACCAGAGAATGATAAAGTACTGGTATATACAAGACCCAATATGGATTATGCACAATCATAGAGCTGATATCAGAATGTTGAACATGGTCGTATTCATGGAAATGATATCAGAGAAAGAATGTAGAACATGGTTGCATTCTCACAGAGATAATAAAATGAAATGATACAGGAAAAATACATGGGAAATGCATAGCAAAATGACATTCATGACACATATAACATTGTATTACTGTATAATGATACAAATACATTTATAAATAAATGTTTACAGTGCTAATGCACAAGGCATGGTTATGCCATAAAGGAAATGATATATAGTTATTCAAGCTTATACTCAAGAGCAGTAATGATCATGTTGGCAAAATGATTTATATAATTACAATATTCTAATGTTGATAATATGATTATATAATATTACAAAGAATTCAATTACAAATGTATGAGCATATGTTCATAGATAACATTTATATGCTGAATAATTACAGTGATATACAAACAGCTAATGATTTATAATGATTTACAAAGAGAACTGATAATTCGTATTCCTTATTAATGTATGACTTATTTATGGCTAGAATACATAATAGAGATAAAGTATGATACTTCACAATGATTTTACAATATGATTATATTATGGGAATGTTTTACTGTAATGATAATATTGGATATTGGTTTATGTTAATCAATATAGCATACATGTTATAAAACTTGCATTCCTTACAAGTACTTTTGAAAGATTATTGATTCAAAGAAAACATATGGTTTATACCGAGGGAAAGGATTTAATATAGAATTTTCATAAATGAACTATGATCTGAGTGATCTAATGAGTGGTTAAATGATATTACATGTATGAAATGCTCAAAAACAATATTTCCAATTAACTACGTGGCAATGTTATTATTGTGATGATTACGATTATCATATTTGTTATATTTATGATATATGATCGGTTTATACTTTCTATATTTATGATTTACCAGCACTGAGTTTTATACTTAGCATTCATCATTTAATAGATGCAGGTTAGTAGATGGCTTGAGGCACATGAATCCTATGACACCAGTTTTGTAGGAGTCACTTTGATGGCAAGGACTTGGATCAATAGATATTTTTCTATATAGTTATGTTATGCAATTAGAGTAATGTATTAAGGTAGTAAATATGTGTGTATGTATAAGTCTAAACCTTATGACTTACTTTATAAACATCATAAAAAAAAAATTTACGCATCCCTTGTAGGATAATCAATGGTTTTTATTATTTAGAGACTATTCATTATACTACGGGAGTATGTTGGACCATGAGGGGTGTGACATACACCATTGAGTTTTATACTTAGCATTTATCTTTTGATGAATGTAGGCTAAAGTAGTCCAACGAGGCAACCGGATCAATAAAGCACCAACACAATCATGATAATTCAAGCCATGTGTGACCCTTAAAATACATTTTTGTTAATATAACATATTTTTAGTGAACATTTTGTTAGTGCCATTATCACTATATAATATTGTAGGTAGTAAAATGTATTTTATGCTTGTAAACTATAACAAAGGTGTTATAAATATTGATGTGTGAAGTATGTAAATGTTGTAAACTTTATTTTTATATAAAAGGTTGATAAATGGCATGCCATATTTATTATATGAATGTTCTATACTACAGATGATGTTGAAGCCATATGTTATAAAACATAATGCTAAAAAAATATATCAGATATATTCCATCAAAATAAATCTTACAAATCCTTTATAAAGTGATTAGTAGATTCTTTAACATTAAGTTTTTATTAATCATACTACAGGAGCATCTCTCATCAATCGAGTATGACATTTTTAATCATCAACAAGGAAGAAGGAAGGTGGAGGCTCTTTATCTTCTTTATGCCATTTCAGTTTTTACTAATAACAATTCATTTTTGTTGTAAAAATAATCTCAAGTACCCCTTTTTCAAATCTTGATATGTATGCTTGTAAACATGTGCTAACTCATAATTTTATCATTATCACACTTGAAATGATGTGGTTCTTTATGATTCTAACTTCCATGTAAGTCATGATTGCACTAGGCAATATCATGCTTATAATGGCTTCATTTCCTTTTTCTCTCTTTCCTTTCATCCCTAAAACTCTCCTACCACTATGCACACATGATAAACGCATTAAATCTATGAGAAAACATAGATAAAGCATAACAAAATAATGTTAAAAACACTTAAAATAACATGTAAACTCACACATCATATTATTTTGCCAAATTTTACGAAGTTAAAATACATTAACTAATGCAACAAATTGAATGAGTATGCCCTTTATCTTAAGTCAACATTTCTTATTAATGCAATCTATTTGACCACTATCTTAAAAGAAAGGTCATTTAAAATTTTATTTAAAAATAAAGTGATTTCAAGCTAAACATGCCTTTTCCTCAAAATACTCATGTTACATCATGACTAACTTAAGCTCATGTCCATAATTAAACATATCCATGCAAACATATATATACAAAATTCAACACATGCAATGACATTAACTAGAGTTGTCCATGGACCAATTAACCGGTTAATGAGCATTAAAAAAATTAGTCCATCAATGTCAATTTTTTAAAATATTAAACCAAAACATAAATCATTCATAACGGTTAATCATATTTCGATTAACCATTAAAACAGTTAAGTTAATCAATACTAAAATATTTAAATTTTAATATAAAATATTTAATTAAATATTTTTTTAGTTTTTAATCAATATTTTAAAAAATACATTTCAAATATTTAAAATATATTTTGAACTAGAATATTATAGTAATTAATAAATATAATAATATATAAAATTAAAGAAAAATAAATAATGATGAGTTAGTTTTATAAAGTTATTGATTAAGTTATTTAAATATTATAAAATACTATAAATTAAAAACTTTTAAAGTAACAAATTAATGTAAGAATAAATGTGATTAAATAAGAAAGAAATAATGAAATTAATTTGATTATTATTAATTAATTTATTTAAAAGATTAAGAAAAGAGGGAGAGTTTAAAAAAAGGAGAAAGGGACAAAACTTAATGGGATTTGATCCATTAACCTAAGGATTTAATTAGATTGCTAACCATTTGGTTTATCAACCCATTTACATTATAAAAAGACAATATATTATATATGTATATAAATTACAAATAAGAAAACCTACAAACCACTTTTGATTAGTTAACCAAACTAGTTGACTTTTTATCTTTTGAAAATTGAACTAAAACTAAAAATCATAAAAATGGATAATTCAAAATATATACATAAACCATCAAATTGGTTAACCATTAATTTCAATTTTTTCATTGATTTTGGTTTAATTTTTTATTCAATTAAATATTTTAGACACCCCTAACATCAACCAGACAACATACTCACCATTTCCTAACACTTAAGAAACACATTATCCTTAAGGTATGAACAAGCTTGATCAAAAACATAAAAATACAAAAAAAAAACAAATATAAGAAGGGAGTTTAGTTAGGACTACCAAAGGAGAACTAAAGGGGTAAAGCAGTGAGGCAAGGAACATTGATTTAAAAAATAAAAAAGAATTTGAGTAATTTCTTAGTTTGATATCATTACTCTTTCCTTATCTACTTGATCATCTCTTTCATTAAAGTTCATCAAGTATTGTTATCATTAATGCTTACCTCTAGTCTCCTCAAGGTTACCTCAACTGACCTATCAACCTTATTTCATGCATTCCTCTTATCCTTATACCTTTTAACTTACTCAATAACATTTTCCTCCTTATCTTTCATCTCTCACATAATATGACCATAATGCCTCACTATTGAGCATTATGTATAAGGCCTAGGAAATTTTCCTTTTAGATTAAGGATTCCTACATTTTGCAAGTACTCAAATATAAATTTATTATTAAATGGAATCATAGTTAATTCATAAAAATCCATAATCCCAATAATCATATATCTTAAGCCTAACATCTTATTATTAGGCATGGTCATTTGCATAAGCCCTTTCATAATATGATAAATTGTGTAATACTACTTATCATTCATGATGCACTACATAAGAAATAATTATTGTTATGAAACTTTATTACTCTTTACTCATGTAAAAACATGAACGATCATAAATTTACATAACAAGATTAAAGAATGTGAATAAAGTAGCATAACAAGATCCTTAATCAATTGATTTAGTGCATTATGGGAATAAAGAATGTGGCTACCACTTATGAGTTAAGGTTAAAATTCTACCATTTTAAATCCATTATCAATTTATGGGCAGGGCTTTTACTGGGATTTAGAGGGTAGCATTGGGGGCTCGCTTGGAGCAAACTACAGTCTTCCCAAGAGGCTACCTCGAGGAATGAAATGGACCTAAAAAGGTTGTAAGATGGAGTCACCACTATATAGTTCCATATGTGGTTGAATCAACCCATAGCATGAGTGATAAGTCAAAACCTTCAGAGATGTGTTTAGGTGATGAAAATCTATTTTTCAAAGTTTTAAGTTTTATTTGACCATTTTAGTCAAATTAATTATCCAAGGTAGGTGAGAATTCATAAGCATAAAATAACCATACAATCATGATATAGCATGGCAGATAAAGCATGGTAGAATATGGTATGATAATCATGATATGCAAGAATGACATAAGCATGACCTGTAAGATGACATGACATAAGCATGGTATGTAAGATGACATGGCATAAGAATAATATGATAATGCATACATCATATCAAATATAAAACTAAATGAGAAAAGCTGCAAGAATAAAAGAAAATGGCATGCAGAAAGAGAATAAGAGATATAGGGGGATACATGATGAATAAATGCTAATCATGCATGCAAAAGGGAAATATCCCTATTCTATTATAAAAGGGTCTTCAAGATACAAAATATGAGTTGTTAAGCTATAATTCCTTTACTCAAAGAAATCATGACATCGAGTAGCATGAACCCAAAAATGCACGAATAGAAAATGCATAAGTAACTAAGCAGACAAATAATATTAAGCAATAAAAGGAATTTTTAGGATATGATTGCTCAAACCAATGCCATATGAAAGCATGAATCAAGGATCAAACCCCTAGAATATGTTGGCAACATTCATGATAAGAAGAAATAAACACAAGTTGGATTGTAAAAAATATCAAAATAATTAATTTTAGGCAAAATCAATCATAGTAATGACTGGAAGATTCTAAAGATCACATGTGGCATGTTGGTTTATGAAAATGTGTTTAGTAGTGGAAGATATAATTTAAAAATATTTAAAAAACATGTTTTACAATAGATCTAGCAATTATATACATAGAAAATATCACACACAAAAAATATTATACAAGAAGATTGAAAAAACTTACTTTTAAGCTGATCTTCTTCTTTCTTTGTCCTTCTGAAAAGTTGTAGCAAACTTTTCAATCCCCAAGGATAAAGGATCTCTAAACTATCCATATAAGTTAAGAAAATGATTAGTAATCAAATTACTAGTTTTCTTTAGAGACTAGTAAAACAAAACATAAAAAAGGATGGATGAAGAATGATGATTGAATTCAGTTTTCTTCTTAATGTTCCATTAAAACCAAATTATTTTTCCTTGTCCTTGAGCTTCAAAATTTATGCATAGCAAAAGGAAAAAGAGGCAGTTGAAATATGCTTGTCACTCAATCTGTTTTCACCAAAACATAATGATATAACCCTAATTAGGTTTAGGTTATGTTAAGTCAAGTCATGTGCATGTCACATGCTTCTGGTATGTGATTTGCATGTGACTAACTTAAATTTCTTATCAAAAGCACATGAAAATCATATGCACTTCCATTTAATTCATCATACATGAAAAATTTATATGACATTCACATTTTGATCATTAAGTTAATTAATTCTGTCAAAAACTCGTATATGCTATGCATGTAAAACATGTCATCTTAAATCACTTGTATCTTGAGTTCTACTTATCAGCTTTTAGTGATCTTTGTACCAAATTGAAGCTCTTTTCATGTATTTCTAATGAACATGAAAATCTAAGTTATATCATAACCACAAAAACATTATTTTACTAATATCCATTCATGATTGTCATTTCCTTACTTTTAGTGTATGACCTTTTGGGTTCTTGACATGTTAGCAACATATGAACATATTATTAAACTTCATTTAATAACATCATATATCAATCATGAGCAATGTTTAGTCATACATCATTACTACCCAAATGTCAAGAGGTCATTAGTTTGACTACAACCCTTCCATATCAGATTCCATGCAATAAACTCCTTTCACCATCCACTATCTCATTTAGGTTTGAGTATGGATTAATGTCAACTTAATGCATAATCAAGTGTGT
>CANYBF010120347.1:0-12940 GCA_948192965.1 Dalechampia spathulata
TGTTGCCAATAGTAGAAGGAATTTCTTTTGGTATCAGAGCATTTGGTGCTCATTTCTCAAAAGAAGTAACATTCTTGAGCTAAAGATCCTATGGCAACCACCGAGAGTCAATCATTTACAAGGCCCCCATTCTTTGATGGAACGGACTATCCGTATTGGAAGCATCGAATGGAAGTGTTCCTGGATAGCAGCGGAATTGAGCTGTACAATTTTATCACGCCCTCATTTGACACCCTAGGAGTTTTGGTCTTGTGCGTATGATTGATTGGATGTATACGTGTATGTATACATGTCTTGGTATGATGCATGCATATGTACGGTGTATTTATGATTTGGTATGCATCGTGATGATGGGTTGCTATGTATATTTGTATATATGCAAAGTGTGTGGGTGATTGGATGCATGTGTTATATGTATTTTGGTGTTTTCAATGACAGGATAGTGAGTTAGACTAATGGGAAGAGAAGAATGGAGAGTGGTACGGGCGTACTGATATACGTACGGGCATACTGAACAGGGAAAGCTGAGGGATTTTGGTTCCTGGAGGCCGTACGGGCGTACCAAAGGATGGTCCTGCTGTACGCGAACTCGCAGGAAATTGGGTTTGTCAAGTAGATTGGAGCCATGTGGGCGTACCAAATGTGGTACGGCTGTACCGAAGCTCGTAAGTTTTTAGTTTATTAGGCTTTTTGGGTTGGTACGGGCGTACAGATACTGGTACGACCATACGTGACTTAAAAATGACGTTTTAAACAGATAAACATCAGCTATTTCATTAGGTTTTCCTATCCCAAAACCCTAAAAACTATCCCAAAACCCTAGAATCCTTATTTCTTGGTGCTCTGAGGGTTGAGGAAGCTTGAAGAAGCAAGTTTATCAATTGGGTTGTAGATTAGAGCTAGAAGTAACTTATTCCAGGTTTGTGCTAGTTGTCTTGCTGCTGTTCTGTTCTTGTTCTAAGCCAAGTTTGGCTAAGAAAATGATGATGCCTGGGGATTCAATTCCCATATGCGATTTATTGTATCTGTTACAAGTTTGATATTATTGTGAAAGCTAATCCTTATTATTATGCTATGTGATATTTGCTTAAGCTGACACTATTATGTGATTGATTATGAGCTTATTGGCTTGAGCATGTATACTGGGATTGTGAAATACAGAAAAAGAGCAAAAAAAATGAAAAGGAAAGGCATGATGGGTCATATATTACATGATTCCATAATGGAATCGTCTATTATTATTGCCCTCCTACGGGAGATGAGTCTCGAGACATACCATTAAAAAGAAAAGGGGTTTTAAGACCCGGATAGAAATGCCCTCCTATGGGAGATGAGTACCGGTACATACAGGGACCCAGCATGGATAGAAATTGTGCACAATGAAATGAAAAGGGAAAAAGAGATGATAACATAAGTGGGGTGCATATCATAGTTGCATTCCACATTGTTGTTGCCTATGTTTTGATAGTCTGAGTTGTATTGCTTGTATGTATTATGATTATATGAATGTATGTTTGTTACTAGCACCACTGAGTCTTCGACTCAGTGTTTATCAATTGATGGACGCAGGTACTGAGCCTACTGTTGAGGGTATCGAGAAGTGACTGTCAGTGTCAGCAAGAGGGATTGGATTTGATAGCAAATCCCATTTCTGAGGTGGTTCAAGACAGCAGAGCTTGCTCCTTTACTGTTTAGTTTGTTGTAGCTTGTGTTAATTATAATGGCAGTAGACATTTGTATTGAGATGGTGGTTTTGTTCAGCTTGATGTAAGAACCCTTGTGTATATGGATTTTCATAAGTATTAATGTATGGGTTTGATCATTGGATCTCCAGGGTTTATTGTTTACCGCTACAGTTATTTTCACCATCATTGTACATATCATCCCCATACGATGTATCCTTGTATGTATTCTATATCCCTTATAGTGTATGTGACTGTTTCTTTTGGGCGATCGTCGTATATGCTACGGGAGCATGTTACTCCAGGTATGGGTTGGGTGTGATAGACTTGATGAGGAAAGAGTACTCACCTCCCATGATCACAGTTGATGGCATTGTGTCTCTTAAGGATAGAGACGATTGGACAGTAGAAGAATTGAATGTGAATTATCAGAACAAGAAGGCAATGAACATTCTCTACTATGCCATAAGTCGAGAAGAATATGGTAGAGTATCTCATTGTGTTACAGTAAGACAAGTATGGATTGCTTTGGAGACTCACCATGAAGGAACTAACCAAGTTAACACCAAAAAGATTCAATTGCTGACACATGAATATGAAATGTTCAAGATGAAGGCAAATGAGTCAATTTTTGAGATGTATAATCGGCTCATAGCAATCACGAATGGATTGATGAAGCTTGGCAAGATGTATCAAAAAGAAGATATCAACAACAAAATCTTGCGAGTATTACCAAAGAAGGATTAGGAGGCTCAGGTGACATCAATTGAGGAAGCAAACGATTTGGCTGTGCTATCTACCGACGTGCTTCTAGGGAAGCTTCTCACACATGAGATTACCCTTAGACAAAGGGTAGAAGAGGATAAGAGAAGAGGGATTGCACTCAAAGCTATAAAAGAGGAAGATTCCTCTTCCACAAGCGAAGGAGATCTCGAAGATGAAGTGGCTCTTTTATCCAAATGTGTCAAGAACTTCATTATGAAGAAGAAGAAGAATGAAAGGGATGGCAAGAAGCCATTTGAGCAAAGAAGGGACTTCAATCAAAGGGACTTCAATCGAAGAGATAATCCAAGGAGGAATCAAATAGTTTGTTTTGAATGCAACAAACCGAGACACATGAGGAGCGAATGTCCTCTCCTCAACAAATCATCCAAACCTTTCATTGTACCTCCACTGAGTCCACCTCCTCCTCAGGACCCACGGTGATCTTTGTGTTTTTGATGTTGTCATAGGGGGAGATGTTTAGTAATGATATGTTTTAGGACTTGAGTTATGTTTAGTGATGATATGTTTTAGGACTTGAGTTAATGGAGTTGTTTATTTCATTTTATGTATTTCATTGGATAGTGATGTATTTTGGATATTTCATATATATGATGTTTATGATGTTTATTCAGCTTATTTGATTTGATGTTTGGTGTTTGATTGAGTTATGATTATCACTATTGTTTTATTGTTTATCCCTCTTCTTTGTATTTGGTTGTTGATGGTTTGATGGCATGTTTTTCAAAATAAAGGGGGAGATTTCCAAAATTTTTGAGTCAAAATTTCATTTAAAAGAATTCATGCAAATTGAACTTAAATTGATTGCCAACATGAAAAAGGGGGAGATTGTTAGACCCTAGGTTTTGATGGTTGAGTCACATATGAGTCAATTTAAGTTATTTGCAATTTTTCTAAGTGTTTTATAGTTGGTACGGGCGTACCACATTCGGTATGGGCATACCAAATAGCTTTATTGAGTGGTACGACCATATGGCTAGTCATACCTAGTGTGTACTGTATTATTGAGTTTGGTACGGGTGTACCATTGGGTGGTACGGCTGTATGCCAACTCGCAGGAAATATGTTTCTTAGTAAACCTGTTTTAGTACGGGCATACCATTGCTTGCAGGAAAATGGTTTGTCATGAAACCTACTTCGGTGCGGGCGTACCAATGGGTGGTACGGCTGTACGCGAACTCGTAGGAAAATTGTGTATCAGTAAAATTGTTTTGGTACGAGCGTACCAAGTGGTGGTACGGCCTACCACATTTCCCTCTCATTTTATAACGGATAATTTTGAATCCGTACGGGCGTACCAAAATAGTACGGCCATACACGACTTATAAAACAGACTTATAAGTCTATTAAACGGCTAGTTTTTGAGAAGAACTTTCATACTTTGATTTCCAACTTGCTAAACCGTGCAGAGCATTTTCCTTTGAGCAATATTCATCTGTTACAAGTAAGTTTGAGTTTGTATTCTTCAATTACTTTCTTTATTGTATTCCCACAACCTATATATTAGGTTTTGTAATTGTGGGATTAGTGTGTGATTAATCCATAGGGATTACATTGTATTTGAGTGATTGTGAGGACAATCTTTGTAAAGGTTAGAGTGTAAGCCTTGAAAACAATGGGGTATTGGATTCATTTGGCAATCTATTTTGTAAATTGATTGAGTTTTTAGTGGAACCTTAAGTTTAGACTTAGGAGAAAGTGGACGTAGGTAAAAGTTTGGCCGAACCACTCTAAAATCGCACGTGTTGCCAATAGTAGAAGGAATTTCAATATCCATATTTTTGAAATATAAAAACCAAAAATCTAATTATTTTATAAAAACATCATATTCTCATAAATAAAATTGAAAAAAATTGTGTTTATATAATTATCCTTAAAATTAACTTATTTTTCCTAATTTCTTGCCAATAATCATATTATAGTTTCAGAAAATTGAAATATACAAAACACATATATTTAAATTTAAGGAAAAAAACCAACCATCCATGGTTGAATATTTATTCTTTGATTAAATTACTATCTAAAACAAACAAATTAAACTAAGGAAGAAAATAAATTGACTTGGAAAAGAAATAAAAATAATTTTTAAAACCTAAATATAAAAGAATATTTAATTTATAGATGAAAAATATATTACATTTAACAAGTTCACTTACTTGAAGTAAGGAAAATGATGCTTATTAAAGAAGTTATGATTATTTGTAATATAATAATGGCAAATAGTAATTCTTTCAGAATAAAATTAGGGTAGAAAAAAGGTAAATGAGTTTTTTTAATAAGATTCATAATAATTTTGTTAAAATAATAAATTAGATTAAAGTATATAATGAGCTCTAGACTAAGAAAATTTTAAGGAAGTATTTTATTTTAATTCTTATGGAGCCGAAACTATATCTATTTATATATTAAATAAGTATTTAATTTTTATGTTATATATTTTTTCATATTTAATTTTAAATAATTTAGTTAAATACTTCTTAGCTAAAGAAGTATTTTTATCTTTATTTTAAAATAAAATCTCAAATTCTTGGTGTATATATATATATATATATATATATATATATATTTGTAACTTTAACAATAAAAAAGAACTTGAAAAATTGTATATGTTAAGATTTTTCACAATAAAATGGATCATATTATGTTTCTTTTTTCCTAATTTGAGTTTATTGTATTTATTTATTGATATTTTGAAATGGTTTATAAATGAGTCATAATATATAAACTTTTATTTGAAGATGCAATTGTAATTGTAGCATTAAGAATGTCAATCTCAAGAATTAGTGTGTTGATTATTAGTTTCATTTGATTTTATTTTAGCTATAGATTTAAAAGCTAATTTTTAAGATAAGAAATTAAAACATACTAAATTATGTTTATTAAATAAGACTAACAATTAAAGTGCATTAGGATATTTGTAGCAATTTCTCATTTACTATGGTTGGATATTCAAATTAGATTTTATTTATTAATTAATGATAATTGTGTGAATGTGGATAATAAAATATTAATTAGCTTTATTTGTAATATCCAATTAATCTATTAGAATTAATTAATTATTTAATATTATGGTAATTAGTTAATAGAAATGCATTAATAAATTTTATCCAAAATTAATCCATATAAATTAAATCCTTATTCCTTAATAATTCACATTTATGTTCATGTCATGTTATCCAATAATTAATTTATCTTCTTGATATGCAATTAAATGAGCTTAAACCTAATCATAATTATTAAATACTATGACATAAATGAACAACAAATATAATATATATATATATATATATATATATATATATATATATATATATATATATATATAATTACTATTAATATATAGTAGTAGGTGGGGTTTTGATGGGTAGGGCTGGGCTCGGTAAGGGGGTCTGATGGGTAGGGCTGGGTTGTCTGATGAGCTGGTCCAATAACCTAAAATTTTAATTTCCTTTTTGCCTGCAGTGCCAGCCCACCATTCCTCTCTTGCCCTAAATTTTAATTTCCTTCTTCTACATTTCTTCTATATTGTCCATCATTCCTTTGTTGTCCTAAATTTTAATTTCCTTCTTCTGCGTTTCTTTTATATTATTGTTGCCGCCCCTCTAACCAACAACGACCAACCTCACCAGCATTGTTTTCATCTCTCTATTACCGTGGACCATCGCCACCGTCTCTCCAACCAGTTTTCGATCAACAACAAGTTAGTTTTTTTTTCCAAAATTTACTACATTATTCAATTTAATGTTGGTTTAATTAAATTAGGGTTTAGGATAATATTAGTTTAATTAAATTAAAAATTATATAGAATAATTATTTTCATTAATTATATTGATTAGATAAAATTAATTGATTTTAATTTAATTTAAAATAAGTAGTTTAGATTAAATTACAATTATAATATAATCCTTTTTTCTAATTAATTTTGGCTAATTATATTAATTAAAATTAAATAAAAATAACTTAACTGAAAATAAAAATAATAAATTAATTTAATTAAATATGTGATGATAAATATTTAATAAAAAATTATTGTTAATTAAAATAATTATATTAGGTTAACTAAAAATATGTAATAATTTAATTAATAATAATTAACTTATCTTAAGCTATAAAAATTATATTATTTAATTATTTTAGGTTATTTATTTATTCTAATTATGATCATATGATTATTTTATTGAAATGTTAAATTATATTATCATTAATGTAAGTATGAAAAAGTTAAATTTATAATATTAATGAAATTACAAATATTTTATTTATTGTTAATAAAAATTTATGAATTAAGTAAATTAATTATGCAATAATAAATATTTAAATTTACTAATAGAATAAAATATTATTAAATTTACTATAGTTTTAATTTAATTGAATTTGCTATACTTTTACTTTGTTTTGCTAGTTAATTTTCATATTTGTTATTTGCTTTTAAAAGTAATTTTTATTTTAGTACAAGTCAATAAATATTATAACCTTAGTTCCCATTTAGTGGATTTTTCATTAGAATTACGAGAATCCATTAAATTATCCTATTGGATAGTTTAAAAATTTATGTCTTACATTGATAGCATATTAATCGAGCGTAATTCAAACATATTTTAAAATTTTATCTACGCATAAGTCATATGTTCTCTAAGTATATTGTCTCATCGAGTTGACATTAATTTTATCGATGGTAACAACAACAGTTGAAAGAGTATTCTCAGCAATGAACATTATTAAAATAGACTTGCAAAATAAGATAGGTGATGAATGGTTGAATGACATGATGGTGTGTTATATTGAGCGGTAAATATTTAAAGGAATTGATGAAGAAAAGATTCTACAACATTTTCAAAACATGCAAAATTGAAGAATTCAACTTCCTCCTCTTTCATATTAGTAATAGTATGTTTATTTCTTTGCAAATTATTATAAACATGTTAGTGTTTGAATTGTTAATGAAATTTTAGTTTATTTTCATATATATTTACTTAAATTTTTAGCCCCCTTTATTGAATTCCTAGCTCTGCCACTATTCTTAACCATCACTCTTCAAAACCCTTAAATCTTCCTTGAAGCTTCATAAGTTAGTGAAAAAAATAGGAAAATTCATAGCAAACTCTAAAATATTTAAAATAACATAAATAAGAAAGATTCAAAGAAAAGGAAAATATGAATGATGAGTGGTTTATGAATGAATAACTTAAACTCAAGAAAATTAGGTTTTCAAATGATGCAAAAATCTTAAAACTGAATGTGTACTTATGAACTTTGATTTATAGGTATAATGACTCTCATTTAAACTTTGAAAATTATACAAAAAATTTTGTAAATGTCTATTACAAGTCATGGAAGTGTACATGACTTGTGAGAAGGGCAGAAGATGGATTTTAGGTGGAAAGAGACTTACACAAGTCATAGGAAGGGACCATAAGTCATATAATAGGGTGGAAAATAGGAAATTCAAAGAAATAAGACTACATAAGTCATGGAATGGTTACATAAATCATGGGAGAGTTTGGAAAAAATGAACACATTTGTTTTCATTGTATATCATTTTATATAACTCTAATTTTCTTGATTTTTGATGCATTGGAAAGCTAAGAAAGTCTATTATAATCTTGATAAGTTTTTAAGAGCTAAATCTTTCATTTAATTTATGAAAATGTTACTACATTTCATTGCTCAATTGATTGACTTTTATACATATATTATAGTAATTTGAAACTCTTAAGTGAATGAGAGCTTTCACCTTAAAGACTAATGTATATAAGCCATGATACTGCATTAAAATCAATAAATATATCATAAAATATGTAAATTCAATGACTAATAATTTCTAAATAAAAGTATAAACAAAATCATGTAAAATACAATGAAAATATTAAACAATAATGTAATAGCCTGATTTGATGACTACATCCACAACCCAATATGAGACCTTTCAAGCATGCTTTATCCTAACTCATACATGCTTCCTGAGGAAACCTCCTAAGAGGTCACCTATCCTATAATTGCTCCAAGCTAAGCATGCTTAATTATGGATTTCTTACGAAATAAGCATAAAAAAGGTAGGTGCACCTTGTTGGTATGGATAATACTTATATAATCACTTAAGCTATTCTTAATTGTACAGTCTCATACCTGTACAATCTTGAAATCACTCGTGCTATTCTCAACTGTACAGTCTTATACCTACATAATCTTGAAATCAATCAATTGTGCAACCTCATCCCTACACAGTCTCAGGATCCCTCATCTTCAGGTGTAGGATCAGTTCATTCATGTTCCCCTCTACCTAGAAGCCTACCAAGAGCCGCTCCTTGTCCATGCTCTCTCTAGCACTGGTGTCTACTCCCCGCCCTCATTAACCTCGGGTGTCACAATTAAACTAAAAATACTAAATGCAAATGATATATGAAAAATGCATAAAATACATTATAATCAAGAAGAGAAAGTAATGAAATAATATTAAATACTATAAGAATTATGGGTATAAAACATAAGCATTTTCATTCATATCAATTGACATGAATTTTGTATATGGACTAAAAATTGATCGTTGAAGTTGTAATTTTTTTCTTATGTTTTGAAATTGTAGAGATAATGATTTAATTTTTTAGAAACATAAAGGGAAAAAATTATATATTGGATCTTTCAAAAATTTTCATGGTGGTTAAAGCAACTACCACTTTTATAGTAGTTTTAGTCATAAATTGCATAATTTTAAATAAATATGTTAAATATTTATTTAGTATAAAAAATATAGATTAACAATATAGTTGTATTTTAAATTTAAAAAATATTTCATTTTTATTTTAAAAAATATATTAAACTTTAAATGTTATATATTTTAGGTAATGTTTAGAAAGATACTTTATTATTTGACATAGTAATATTTTATGAAAAAATTTAAATATTAAATTTACTATAATAGTTGAAATCTCTAAGAATGACAACAACATTAATTAACCAATAATTAGATAGAGACAAAATAAGAACACAATGAATTTATAATGATTCAACAACCTCTTGTTTACATCCACTTATTCAAACAACTTACTTAAGTTTCCATTAATTATAATTCTATTACAACAACAAGGTTCTTTAAAACCAAGAACCAAAACTTAGATTCTTTAATCCAAGAGTCCAACCTTAATTTTTCAAGGACTACTCAAACCTTCACACCAATCAATCCTTATAAGAACTTCTCTCTTTTACAATAACTTAATGTAATAATGAAGCTCTCACCAAAATCCCAGCTCAATCATTCAAGAAAAAGAAATTTGAGAGAAATATAATTCAAGAGCAAAAGTAGAGAGAATTGTAATTAATTAGCTTAGGGTAATTAAAGCTTACCTCTAATTGAATGCACTTAAGCTATAAACACTCTATGTCTTAGAGAGTTGTTGGAGGTGTATTTAATGTAAATCTATGCGTTAAATATATTTTAGACGAGTGTTATAAACATCAGTCTATAAATCATATACGCCTATACAAGAGGGCATATACGCCCATAAACAGTCTATGTCTTAGAGTGGCATACTTAAACCAACAACTATTACATAAGCTATAAAGGAAACTGTCATTGGTTTAGCCTACTATATGGTCATAGCATAGGGGGTATCAAATTAATTAGGCCAATACCAAAAAGTAGTATGCTCAAACGAAAAATTAAAACTCCATTTTTGATTCAACATATGATTATATTAAATTCCTTTTGCCTAAAATAGTTACAACACATTATTAAAAATATAAACATGATTTGTTAACATCAAAACCAAGATTAAGAGCCCCAACGTCTAACAATCTCCCCCATTTTGATGTTCATTAACCCATATGACTTTTTAATCAAAAATAGCTTTCCTAATCTAATTACAAACTTACAATTCATGCTCCTCCTCAATCATACATTATTCATAATGTAAATGGGGACTCCCTGTCAACCATGTATTTCCCACAATGCACATAAGATAAATAAAAGAGCTTAATTTTGGTTAAAAAAAGCCAAGAATATCAACATTTTTAACAAAAATACATTTTTACTTGAAAATGTCAATAATACTAATAAGTTTAATAAAAACCACAACTAATTTTCAAAATGCATTTAAAAAATCATTTCATCATAATTTTTTCCCTTTTGACTACATCAAAAAGAAATCAAGTCAAAAATAATCTATTAAAGTACATGAAGCATCCAAATTCAGAATATATATATATATATATATATACATATCAATCCATGCATAAAAGTGTATTTGAAAATGTCACATCTTCCGTCTGCGTAACATACTCCCGTAGAATGACCATTAATTTTCTAATCGAGAAAATTAATAGGTATTTTACAAAGGATCTCAAACATGCCAAATTTTTTTTTTATATAAACGACATAATAAGATACATCTTATAATTATTCAACCGTTTATGATTTTAGATTACACATCATAACTATAACATACACACCTTCATCATTTAACATTTATTTAATTTTGCCAATGGACTTATTTGACTGCTAGAGTTCTTTATTTAAATAGTTGCATGATAATTTATAACGATAGAAGTCTGTAGAAATACTTAAAACAATTACTAACGAAATGTTGATATGTCCAACCGGTTTACTGGGGTTCCGTTTCTGTAACCTTGCTAGATCCTACGTTTATCAATTGACAAACGTTGAGTATAAACTCAGTGGTGTTAGATAAAAATTTAAAGCATTTGGATGTCTTAAAAATAATGATGCTAAGAAATGATTATGTCTATCGTGCCAAATAACAAACTTATTTAGTTTTCATAACATGACATCGAAATATACAGTATTTAACACGACAATAAACATTTATTGAATTATTATTTAAATACAATCACGTTATTTTCGATCATCATTTATCATATGACATGAATTATGAATAATGTGTTTATGAGAATGCATTTATGCTATGCATTCTCCCTCTTAATTCTCATTTATCGTTTTCATTAATGCGTATTTATTGGGTCTTCCATTATTCCATATTTTATTTTGAAACATATGAGCTCATTTAAATTCAATCTCATTTCATTTTTCTCATGATACAATATTCTTTTATTCCCGTAGGAATCTATATCGTATTGCCCAGCATAATCATTTAACCTTGTCTCATATCGCATCATAATTATTTTCTCCTTATGTCACCATGTTGTGCTATGTCATGTTATGATATATGCTTATGTTCATGATAAACATAAAATGCATAATTAAATTAACTTATTATAATGCTATTGCATTACCCATCTTTTGTCCCTATGATCATTTAATGATCACAGACTTAACATAATCTAGCACAAACCTGGTATGTCTTTTCCTTTGTTAAAATCCCTTGATGATTCGTGAATATTTTCCACTGATTTACCTATTCCACAACCAATATTAATCTTTTATTAGAATTGTAGGTGATTATTTTATTATTACTACGACTTATATTGTTAACGTAAATCAATATCAGGTATAAATCATTTAAAATATAACTTCTTCATTTTAATAGATATTTATTTTTGATAATTACTCTAAACTTATTATCACCTAATTTTGTAATTTATAGGAAAACTTCAAACCATATTTATCTTTGTATATAATAAAATACCCATAGTAAAACAAGTATTATAAATAAATCATTAATTAATTTATTAACGTAAATTCCTTCATGTCGTAAATAAATAAATAAATAAAAATTCATAATTATCTAAAATTCATCCTACACTTTGTTCCATAAATTCATTTTTATCATTCTTACCATTTAATCCATTTTCAAAACTATTATGCTAAAAATAAATATATAATTCTACTTAACAGCATGTAAATTAAATAATTTAACACAAAACTATTTTATTTTGTTAATATAACAAAAACCTGATTTATTTCCCATTATAAAATTTATTTATGCTGAAAATCAAATACTATTTAGTCATAATCTAATATGGAAATTTTAATTATCTGATAACATAACTCTGCTTACCCTTTAATATTCTGTTGCAAAAATTCCAACAGTTTCTTACTCTATTCATATCAATTTTAAATGTCTATTTTCAAAGTAAATTCAATAATACCTTTACCTTAACGATGTAAAAATATATCCAATATAAGAATTTATTTAATCATAAAATAAATAATTCTCTCATAATTACCTCTTAAAAATCTTATTTTTCTTAAGATCCAAAAGAAATTTAAAACCATTTTCTCTTAATTTATTTTAAATATCAATCGTATTCGTATTTTTGTAATATCTTAAAATCCTATTAATTCATAATTAACCTCATATCATTAATTAGAAAGACCCAATATAAATTGAATAAAATCCTTAACTAACTGATTAAATAATCAGCAATGATATTAATTATATTTATACTTAAATATCCTTTTTAATTCTCAATTAAATTCATTTTAAGTCATAACATTCATATCAAATTATACCTCACTCTTAAGCTTAACCAATTTCAAATAACACTCAATTTTCCAAAAT
>CANYBF010120389.1:0-11290 GCA_948192965.1 Dalechampia spathulata
ATCTAAGGCATCTAAACTTAGTATTAAAGTTACTTTAGTAATAAAACTCAATGTTATACCTACGAATATAGGTATAAAATATAATATTTAGGTTAATATAACATACCTATGTAAACAATCCTAAACCTTATAAATATGTATCAATATGGCATTTGCATGTCATTACACATAAATATGACTTGTTTAGACAATCATCCTTTGAATGTGGTATATGAAATGCTTTGAAATGGAATGCTATGGAATGATACTTGAATGCTTCTTAAGTATGAAAATTGATTTGAATGTGTGAATGGTAATACTAAGTGGTTATGAAATGGAATGTTACAAGTTCTGATTATGAATTTCATACATCCACCTAAGCTTTCGATGAGGGCAAAGATGTGACAAGTTTATGCTTCCTACTTTATTGTTGGTTAATGAAAAACATGTTTAGTAGCAGAAGATGTAATTTAAAATTTTTAAAACATATGATTTCATTGGATCTAGCAATTCTATACATACAAAACATCAAACACAAAGAATATTATATAAGGAGAGACTAAAAAACTTACTTATAAGCCAATCTCCTTCTTTCTTATCCTTCTGAAAAGTTATAGCAAACTTTTCAATCCCTAAGGATAGAGGATCTCCAAACTATCCATAGAAGTTAAGAAAATGATTAGTAATCAAATTACTAGTTTTATTTAGAGAATAATAAAATAAAACATAAAAGAGAATGGATAGAGAATAATAATTGAATTCGATTTTCTCTTTTATGTTCAATCAAAAATGAACTAATTTTCCTTGTTCTTGTGCTTTGAATTTCTTGGAAAACAGAAGGAAAAGAGAGGCAGCTAAAATATGCTTCTTTCAATCTATTTGTTTTCACCAAAATATAATGATATAACCCTAATTAGGTATAAGTTATAATACATAACTGACTTAAATCTCCTTCTAGAAGCACATGGAAATCATGTGCACTTCCATTTAATTCATCATACATGATGAATTAAAAACATCATGTATTTTAAAAACTTAATAAGGTATTTTATTAGTTTTTCAACTTTCAACTTTTCTAGACATTTTAGAAAAATATGGGGAAAAAGAAGAAACAGTGTGTCATTAAAAACATCATGTATTTTAAAAACATAATAAGGCATTTTATTAGTTTTTATCTCCCACTATTTTATTGCAAACTAATAGCCCTCAACTATTAATCCATGAAGGTTGCGCTTTTCCTCCTTAGTGGGTACGCCTAACAAACTGGAACTTAATGTCAATAGGTAAACATCTCTTATGTCAAGCATATCTCTATATGACTACAAAATCATTGGGTTATCAACTTCTCATGATACTTATGTTATCTTAATAAAGTAATTCCCCAAACCGGCCTATAAAATATTTTATCTTGGGTATGCCCAACAAATAAAATATTTTATTAAAATCCAACCCATTTTTTAAAACTTGGATATACCCCATGTTAAACAGGCTTGAGTATGCCCAACAACCTGAATGATAAGAAGCTCTCCACCCTTATCTTAGAAAATAGAAGGCCTTAGATTTATATTCCTTTAAGGGATTTATTTCCTTCTATATCCTTTAAAAATATTTAAGGTATGTATGTGCAATTATTGCACCATGCATGGTCCTGGCTCATGCATGTTATGACATGCTCATGTAACTCATACATACATCATTATAACAATTTATAATATGATGATTATGGACTTCTAAGTCTAAGGTTAGACCTAGGTTATGCATGATTTTACAAACCCCAAAATTTGAAATAATACTATTCTATTATAAATTTTGCCTTGGAGTTCCACTTTTGGTTACACCTTTGCTCCTTTTACCTCCTTTTGTATCTTTTAGACCATATGTAATCTAATTATAAATTTCAATAGTAGAAACCCCAAGCTACATTTAAGGGGAGTAGATGAGAAGAGAAGTATAAAAAGATTTTAAGGAAAGACAGGACTCACAGCCCCTATTTACTAAAAACAAAAGAAATAAAATGATGCATATGCTCAATCATATTGGGTAAGCCCATAATCATCATCATGCCATTCATCCATTCATACATTCAAAATAAATAATCTTCTCTTAATATCATTTTGGTTTTTCTATTTTAAAATTCAAACAAAATTTGCCTTTTAAAACAGTGATTGAGCTTGCATTTAAAACATATGGATTACATGTTTTGAATTTATTTGAATAAATTATTTATTAAATTAAATAATCATCCAACAGAAATATAGTAATTATTTAATCACACTTAAAATATTAATATATCACTTAGAAAATAAAACAAAAATAAAAAATAATAAGAATCCTTATCATGCTCAATTTGCTCCTTAAGAGTTTTAATTGAAATAAAATACTTATTAAACTCCAAAATTAATAAAATTTTATTTTAAAAAAATTTAATGTATATAAAACATTAAAATACATGAATTAATGAAAATCATGGGCAATTAATATTGAAAAAGCCAAATATACTAAAATTGAATTTCCTATACCTATATGAACATGATTTCCCCAAAATCACATCCAAATCACATCAAAATTTATTAAAAATGCTCCATCATCAAGTTAACACAATAATAATTAAATTTCCAATAATTAAACACGCAATAATCAAGCAAGAGCATTAAGAATAACATAAAAAATCCATTCAGGTTTTTAATAGAAGCATGTGTAACATATGAATTTTTATCTCATAAAATTTCTACATATCTATGTGGCTTTTTCAATATAAAGTAAGCTAATTCAATGATGAATAAGTGGTTAAAATTTCAAATCCAAATTCAAACATTAACCTCTTCAAACTTGAAAACAACGCAAGCCATAATGAGTGAAAAATGAAATCTTATGTGTTTTATGCATAGATTGCAAACCAAATTTCTCTGATACCACTGTTGGTTAATGAAAAACATGTTTAATAGTGGAAGATGTAATTAAAATTTTTTAAAACATATGATTTCATTAGATCTAGCTATTCTATACATAGAAAACATCAAACACAGAGAAGATTATATAAGGAGAAACTGAAAAACTTACTTATAAGCCGATCTCCTTCTTTCTTGTCCTTCTGAAAATTTATAGCAAAATTTTCAATTCCCAAGGATAGAGGATATATAAACTATCCACACAAGTTAATAAAATTATTAGTGATCAAATTACTAGTTTTGTTTAGAGACTAGTAAAACAAAACATAAAAGAGAATGGATGGAGAATAATAATTGAATTCGGTTTTCTCCTTGATGTTAAATCAAAACCGAATTATTTTTCCTTGTTTTTATGCTTCAAATTTCTTAGAAAATAGAAGGAAAAGAGAGGTAGCTAAAATATGCTTCTGTCACTCTATTTGTTTTCACCAAAACATAATGATATAACCCTAATTAGGTTTAGGTTATAATAAGTTAAGTCATGTGCATGTCACATGCTTCTGGCATGTGATTTGCATATGACTGACTTAAATCTCCTTTTAGAAGCACATGGTAATCATGTGCACTTCCATTTAATTCATCATACATGAATAAGTTATGTGAAATTCATATTTTGACCATTAAGTCAATTAATTTCGTCAAAAATCCGTATATACCATGCATGTATAACATGTCATCTTAAATCACTTGTATCTTGAGTTCTACTCATCAGATTTTAGTGATCTTGGTATCAAATCGAAGCTCTTTTCATGTTATTTCTAATGAAGGTATCAAATTGAAGCTCTTTTTATGTTCTTTCTAATGAACATGAAAAATCTTGGTTATCTCATAACCATAAAACATTTACATCATCAACATCCATTCATGATTATCATTCCCCTACTTTTAGTATGCGACCTTTTGGGTCTTTGGCACATTGGCAATATATGAATCTATTATCAACTCCATCATATGTAAATCATGAGTGGTGTCTAGTCATACATCATGACTAGCCAAATGTCAAGAGGTCATAAGTTTGATTACAACCCTTCTATATCAGATTCCATGCAATAAACTCCTTTCACCATCTACTATCTCATTTAGGTTTGAGTATGGATTTAATGTCAACTCAATGCATAATCATGTGTGTTAGGTTATTCCTAAAATGCCCTTATATAACTCATTCATCAATAGGCATTCTACTCTATCCAGAGATTCCTAAATAAAGAATATTACATGAATCAATGAGATAAAACCCCTACATTTAATCTGGGGTGGTGAATCCTTTATTGATAAATAAATACCTTCAATTGCTTCACACTATATGCAACCTCCAAGTTATGAATGCCTTTTCTGGAGGAATAAAACATAGGAGTCAAAATATAGTGATCCATAATTAAGATAACCTTGTTATCTCAAGTCTTAAGGATACTTGCACTACTGATATGAGTGAGATATATTTCACAGACATAGATCAATTATCCATATGAAATCTCACTAGCAAGGCCTCTAATGAGTCAGTCCCCTGCTACTCATCCACATATTCACTTTAGATAACTCTTATCATGATGAATGAGAATCATCCCTAAAGGAAGTATAACATGTATTGATCTTAACTGCATTAATAATATCCATTCTTATTAATATATTGATCAGGGATAATTTAGATATTGAACATTTGCATACAATAAAAATCTCATTTCATAAACTCTTTATGAATTCCTTTGTACCATTCCAATATCTTGGAATCCATTATTTAGTTAATAACCTTTCAAGCAAACTAAATAATGAATAATGACTTTTATTGATAAATGGTTCAATTAATTACAATAAAACATGATGCTCTAGAGCATACACTAACATTTATGACCTCTCTTAAAGTCTTGAAATGATGTAGTTACATTAAAGTGTTGAAATTATTCATAAATTGGATACAAATGGTCAATGATATCATCTGATGTACCTTCCATATTATCTTTATACATCATTTACATTTCATATCATGAATCATAAACGCATACATGGATATTCATGATAAGTATACACAAGTTATAAGGTGGAGAGATATGATACGAAAGGAGACGTATTGGGTCAACCTTCCTAATTAGAAGTAAAAATATGGATTCCCTCAATAGAATCATACAACAACCATACAACTACATTTATATTTGCCCTCTTATGGGAGATGAGTACCAGTACATAGAGGGATCTAGTACAAAGTAAATTATGCATAATATTACAGGGTGATAAAAGATGATACAAAGTGATCAAAAGGAAAGTACGAAGCATTAATGCATTCTCACAAACATACATTATCATTTATACATGATACGATTACAAATGCTATTGATGATGAAGTGCTTTATATATACTTATACCATTTATACATACAAATGTAAACGATAGTACTTTTGTATAATGTTTATGACATGGAAAGTTATAATGGGCTTAATATGGTATTTATTCTTATACCAATCATGCAATTTACAGT
The DNA here is from genome assembly GCA_948192965.1 of Dalechampia spathulata. Classification (NCBI taxonomy): domain Eukaryota; kingdom Viridiplantae; phylum Streptophyta; class Magnoliopsida; order Malpighiales; family Euphorbiaceae; genus Dalechampia; species Dalechampia spathulata. The sequence continues at coordinate 5,398 of CANYBF010120389.1, forward strand.
TGGTTAAGGTAGTATGATGATATATGTAATGAAATGACAATAATATATTATCTTATGGTTATTACTTATGTCTTTTTACTTATATGTTATCTAATGTATCATATTATGATATGTACTCATATTTATAGCACCACTGAGTTATATACTCAGCATTTGTCATTTGATGAATGTAGGTCCTAGTTCACTTGGAGAGCAACGAGAGTAGCTGATCTGCAGTTAACAAAGGTTAAGACTTACACGAAGCCCTATCCTAAAAGTAGTTTGAACTTTTATAACATACTCTGAGATATGATTCTCATTATATAGCACTTTTCATACTCATTTGGTAGTAGTATCTTTTATGTGTTGTGATGTATATAAGTATAGTATTACTATATTTTGCTATGATAAGCATGACAATGATGCATGATGACATAATTATATATGAATGATGGATTTATCACTATATATGCATGATATGATGATGTATATATGTATGAATGTTAAATATGATATGATATATAAATGCAATGAACCTTATTTACAAATAGCTAAGATACTTAGGTACACATATATAACGATGAATAAATAAGCGTTATTTTACGAAAAAATTTTATACATCCTTTATAGTGTAATTAATGATTTTCTTTTCTTAGGAGGTTATTATTTATGCTACGGGAGCATGTTACGCTAGGTATGGGTGTGACAAGAAAGATTTTAATGGATTTCTCTTTAGATATTGAGTTCCCTTATACTTTAAAAGTGATAAAACAAGTCCATAATGGTGTTTGTAGGGTGCATTAATTTGACATCAAAATGAGATGGTTAATATGTAGACATGACTATTACTAGTCATTTATTCTAAATAATTGTATTAAAAAATTTTATATTATAGAGTTGCACTCAATCATAAAACCATAGCCTTTTAAAGGTTGGACAATCTATCTTATTAGAAAATCTATCTAGGCTCATTAAAAAGTCATATCTTTATAATTGTAGCTATAAATAAGGATATCTAAAGAAAAATCAAAATAGAAAAAAATTGAAATCAATGAAAAAAACTAAAACTGATGGTTAACTGATTTATTGGTTTAGGTTTAGATTTTTAATTTCTTTTTTTTTTTAGGATTTTTGATTTAGGTTTCAAATTTTAGATTGAAAAAGTTCATAGGTTTGGTTAATATATATATATATATATATATATATATATATATATATATATATATATATATATGTATGTATGTATGTATGTATGTATGTATGTATGTATGTGTATGTAAGACCACGCTTGCATTCATTTTCATCTAACTTATACATCAATTAACTTTTTCTAACTTAGATATCAATTAAATCAATTCTCTTCCCATTAATACATCAATTATAAATTCTACATTATTTATTTATGTTGAGATAACAATTCAATTCCATCATCGATGTATAAATACATACATATTTTACATTATATTTATTTTCTTTGATATAGACTTATATTATTACTTTTCATTTTGCATTCATTTAGATTTACCATCCAAACATCACAAATAACATTCATATAATCATAATTGAGTATACATATATTATAGATGTAACAATAAATTTCATTGTAAATAAAACTTTCATCTTTAATATATGTTAATTATGAAAAAAAATCATAATTTTAATTAAAAATATTAGTATATGTTAATTATTGAGTTTTATATAATTATATACGATGAACATTTACATAACTTATTTATTAACATAATTTGTTAATTTATTTTCATAGAAGTAAATATGATAATTTTTTAAATTAAATAAACAATTACAAATAATTTAAGAGAATTTTCTAATCATAATTTTTTAATAATGATTTCAATTAAAAATATTAATATATGTTAATTATTAATTATTGTATAATTTTAATATTATAACAATTAAAAAATTTGTTTCTTAATATAATTTATTATCACTAAAGTAAATACAATATTTTTATTAAATTAAATAAAAAATTATGAGTATTTTTTATATAATTCATTAGTAAAAAAATTTTAAATGTATATATAGATTGTATATGTAATATATATTTAATGAGTTTTTGAAATAAAATTTTATTTATTTTCATGATATGAATTTTAAATTCTTATAATATTTTTATATAAATTTTAAATTCTTATAATATTTTTATAAAAAAATAACAGGGCTAAAATTTTTTTATTAAAATGAGATTTTATAAAATTTGTACACACGATGAATTTGAATTTATAAGTAAGATTATTGAAAATATATTTTTGGATATTTTAAAAGAGAAGTTAAAAACGGTGCACTTGAAAAAAAAGTGTCGCGGACGGGAGTTGTAAAAATGTCCTTTAATAAATAGTGTTTCACTTCAATGTAACTTATAACTTAATCTTAGCAGTATGTTTTACAAACATTTATTATTTATGTATATTATATTTTATGATTTTTGGTATTTTGCTTTGATTTTTAATGCATTACTTTTTTAATTTTTCATTCATTTATTTTTTATAAACCTGTAGTATTCTTTAATAAATATTATCAATTAATTATTTATTGAATTATGATTTTTAATAAATAAATTAATGTCAAGAGGCTAATAATAATTTATCCAACCTATTAATATTTATATAATAAACCCACATATAAATACGTTTTATTCATGAATACATTATAATTTCTGTTATAACTTCATCAAATTAATGTCAAAATCATATATATATATATATGTATATATGTTGTCTTTTTCTAAACAATATCCGTAGAAAGGGGAATGAAATCAAGAACTTTGAATATGGTTATATTTTATGAAACTCCATAACCCAACAATCATAAGCAGAAGATATGACTTGGCAACCTGAAAAGCCAGACTCTAATGCTAAGGACTCAAACTCATCCTTGGTCCTCTCTTTCCCCCCAGCATTTACAACTAACATGAATAAATCTCGCCCAAAGATACTCTGTGAAGAGACACTGTTATCCTGCGTGACTGGAAGGATTGACTCTATGATTATTACCTTTACCCTTTCCAGGAAGGGCTTCCCAACCGTTTTTTAAAAGTTTCAGGCAATGTCTATCGCTGTAGTCATGGAGAATCCACTGTAAGGTCATGTTCAAAAGAAAAATGATGCTTCAACTTTGGTTTTTTCTAAAAAGATATTAAACTTTTTCATCATCAAATTTGAATTTTATTTTATGGAACAGTAAGGCTGACCACCACGAATATTGCATCTCCCTTTGGGACGCTACGAAACATGTCTCCTGCGCATGCTCAACTCCTATATTTGGCACATCATCTGAATCAGAAACATGATTTTCGCTACCATATATAGAAAACCTCACAGTCATGAAGATAGAATTGCATGATAGTATGATGCCTGGATGTGAAGGTGCATCAGCCAATACATGAGGCAAATCAAAGTTAATCCCCTTTATTTGAGGATATCGACAAGTTATAATATTCAGGGAAGCTCGAACGCCCCCACCCACGTCTACCACCGACTTCAAACCATCAAATCCTTTATACACATTAAGAACCCTGTTCATGATCAAGTTTGTAGTGTTTGACATGGCTTCGATAAACACCTTATTAAACCTCTGATCGCTTCCTAGATATTCAAATATTGTCATTCCATATGCCCTTTTGAATGGAATTCCACCTTCAAGAATTGCATCATTAAGATGGTACCTATCAAACCCAATACCAATTCTATCATTCCACTAAATGAAAGATTACAATAATGAAAAATAAGAGTTTCAATAATTTTAAGAAATGATGATCATAAAAGAAAAACAAGTTACCAGCTTTTCATGAAAACTTCATCATGTTGCAACAAACATATAGCAGCAGAATACCCTTCATGATGTTGATAATCTTTAACAAAGAACTTGCAGATGGGCTTTGCAATGTACAATCTTTCTACTTCACCGTTCTCTTTCGTGACCGAACGACATTTTAATACATCATAGCTTGCTAAAAGGCACAACATTCAATCTATTAGGATGGATGCATCTGGGCTCTTTGCGGGAATTCTACCCACAATCTCGAAAGGTGAGAGGGAGACGCCACCTTTAGTGGCTGAGAAGATGATGTCGAGCTCTATAACTGATTTTTAACACCATTGGTAGAACGACAAAACCTGTTAGATGAATAGCAAGCCCTTGAGTTACTTGTTCTTCTTGATGTTGATTTGCATGAGAGATGATTGTATCGGATTGGGTTGTGTGAAGCTTCTTCTTGCTGTTTATTTAAAGCTCGGTGGTTTTTGTAGGCATTGGCGTAAAAATTTGTTGAAATTTTGGAAGTTAGATTTTAGCAGAATCTAATAATAAATAAATCAAATTTAAATTAATAAAAATTTATTACATTTCATTATATTTAATATTTAATAATGAATAATGAATAATGAATAATGATAAATTATTAATTGTTATCAATAATTTTGTGATGAAAAATTTACTTTTATTCTTTGTTAAATTTAAATTAATCCATACTTTTCTCCTAGTAATGTTTTAATTATTTGTCAATTCATATATCTATATTTTTGATAATGCTTGAAATTTAGTTATTTTTATTATTAATTTAATAAAATTCTATTAATTTCTCATGAATTATATATACCTATTTTTATATATAACAACTAATTAATTTATTTTAATTATATAGATCTATCTATATCTATTTAGCTAATAGTTAACAAAATATTTTAGTATGTGGTAAGTAAAAAATGTTTGGAATTTAATTATATTTATTATTACATACAATTATACTTTGTATATTATATTTATTTTAAATTAATTATTTAGTGTAATGGTATTAATAATATGTACAAATTATTTCAAATGAATATTGGAGGTTTAAATCCTAAAAATCATAAAAATTCTTCAACTTCATGCATATAATTATTTCTAAACATAAATATTCCAATTAAACAAGTAATTGGTAAAATGCATTGAAATAAAATATATTTTTTACTATCATGGAATATATTAACTTTGGCAATGCAATTTCTATTATAGTATTTAATATATTTTGAATTTTTTCATTTCTTTATTGATAAAAATAAAAATGTTAGGTTTAGTTTGATTTTAATACGTAAATTTAAAATTTATTAAAATGAATATTAATACAAAGGAATTGGTTTATAATATTAACTCTTTCCACTACAAAAATCAAACAGAATAACTACGGAATTTAGCTGTCGTTAAAATAGGATTTGTCGTCGCTAATTACTGTAGCGACGGAAATAGCGACGGCAAAATTCCGTCGCAAAACCATTTGACGCTAAATTATTCGCTACGGATTTAGCTACGGAATTAGTTCCGTAGCTAAATCCGTAGCAATTTAGTGACGGAACTAGTTTCGTAGCTAAATCCGTAGCAATTTAGCTACGCATTAGAAGTCTCCTTTTTGTTTCTAAATAGTGACAGATTTAATTCCGTCGCTAATTCCGTAGCTAAATTGTTGCTAAATTAAAACTATTTATTTATATTAATTTATTTATTTTAATTTATTTATTTACTTATTTATTTCAATTAAAATACAAATATTTATTTATTTATTTGCCATCGCAATTCCGTAAAAATTAATTTGTTTCAATAGTTTTTTAAAATACAAAAAATTAGATATAATTTTAATAAAATTTTATATGTAATTATACTTGAAATTTGAATTAAAATATTAATATATAAACAATCTGCGAGTTAAACAATCTGTGGGTAGATGAAAATAAATTCTGGACATTATAACATTCATTTCAGTCGATAATATCAAATTTCTACAGCATTACAATGTCAACTCCGTCACAAGGAAACAACTCAAAGTGAGAAATAAATGGAGTGAATTGGGCCAAATTGCAAGTCGAATGATATTGTGTTATAAGTTGCAAACATTATCTTGAAATACATTTGGAAAGCAGAC
>CANYBF010120563.1:0-12021 GCA_948192965.1 Dalechampia spathulata
AGAACAAAAGAACAAAACACAAACACTAAAATGCTAGATGACATGACATGAAATCACATAGGCAATATAAAAATCACAACATGAATATGCAAGCAAACACAATATCCATACAAACATAACAATACATCAAGCATATACTAAACATATCATGCAAACAACATAACTATGAACTCACATGCATAACATAACACCATAGCACATGACATGACAACATATCAAACATATGAACACAAGCATAACACAAGCATGACACATATCATAATATGCAAACATACTAAACAACACTAAACATGAAAGCACCTTAACATGAACACCATCCTACATGCATACTATGACAAGTACATACTAAACACACACATCATATCATGCATACTAATTACATATCATAACATGCATACATCCATTATTACATGACAACATGATAACATGTCATACACATTAGCTAACATCTATCAACATGTTAATCATTATCATATCTTAAACATGAAATCATATCAACATACCAAAACATTAACACATGCTAATCAATCACATAACCAATAACAACACGAATGCCAACACATGATTAACAACACATGAATCACACAACATGATTAACAACACATGAAACACATCAATACTAAACACATGATTATTAAACATGAACCAAACAAGACATGATCATTCAACACATGATTACCAACACATGATCACTAAACATGAATCAAGCAACACATATGATCATTCAACACATGATTACTAAACATGAATACTAAAAACATATAATCATTCAACACATGATTACTAAACATGAATACTAAACATGAATGCTAACATATAACTAGCACATGCAACACATCATTAGACACATGAATCATGCACATAACACATGAATACTAATCATATTGTCAACACATATGTACTAACTACAACATATAATCAACAAACATGTATTAACAACAACAACACAAATCAAATCATACAACACATTAACTACATTATCAAAACATAAGCTATACTAATCATCTGAGCACAAAACTTATATGAACATGCATGAAATACAACAGGAAAGACTCGGCAAACAAAACAACTTATGTTCATTCTCTGATCTTACCCAAACGGGTAAGATATGTCCTGATCATACCCGATCGGGTATGATTCATGCATGATCATACCCGAACGGGTAAGATCAGGCAATCAACATGTCCAAATCAAATTCTAATTAATTCTGAGTTGTAATCAGTCAATATCATGCATTAAAAATACGTTATATCACATGTAAAACACTTAAACAAATTGAAATCATATGCAAATCAATCAAAACACAACAAAATCAAATTAAATCAAATGAAAATTGAATGAAATCAACAAAAAATCAATTGAAATCAAATAAAAGTAATAGAGATTACCTATGTCAAATTCTCCAATGCAACTTGAAGTTTCCAATCCAAATCCACAATGTGTTAGGGAAATCAAACTCAAATCCTAATCAACTAATTAGATTGGGCAGTCAGGTTATATGACACACTATGGGCCTACAGAACAACATTTAAAATTCCTATAAGAACTACCGCCTATAGGATGGTCGATGGAAAAGCCTATCATCTACCTGTGGAGCTAGAACACAGAGCATATTTGGCTATCAAATACTTAAATTTTGATCCAAAGAAGGCCAGAGATAAGAGACTGCTGTAGCTGAACTAACTGGAAGAGCTCAGGCATCAAGCTTATGAAAATGCTAAGTTGTACAATAAGAGGACAAAGCAATGGCATGATGCGCACATTAAGGTAAAGACATTTAAAGTTTATGATGATGTGCTATTGTTTAATTCCAGGTTGAGGTTGTTTCCTGGAAAGCTTAAATCGAGATGGAGCGGTCCTTTCAAAGTGCATCAAACTTTCGATAGCGAAGCAGTGGAATTGCAGAATGAGAGAGGAGAAACCTTCAAAGTTAATAGACGGTTGTGTAAGGTATATCTCGATGGTTTGACACATAAACTGAGTGAGGTAATGTCTTTAAACTAATCCAGCAATGAGGTAAGGTTCAGTTGATGACCTTAAAATTAACATGTAAGTGTTTTTTGTATTAGTAATAGAGTAATTTCAACCACTTATATGTTATTATTTTAGTAATTTTTTATGAATTTTTAAATGCATTTGTATGCTATTAATCCAGTGTTAATCCATGTAGTTCTTCCTGTTTTAATTAAAAGGAAAAAGAATAATATAAAATAAAAATAAAATAAAAATTTTGGAAGAGGATTTTCCAACTCCACGATCGTGGATGAGCTTCAAGGATAAAAGGGAAAGTTTTTGTTATTTTCCACAATCGTTGACTCAACTCCAAGATCGTTGACTTGGGCGTGGAATTTGGTAGAAAGTTTCTATTATTTTCCATGATCGTGGACTAGGCAGCAAATCTGAGAAACCTTCTGTTATTTTCCATGATCGTGGAGTTAAACTCCACGATCGTGGACTTAGCCTAAAACGTGATTTTAAATAACCACTTTAAGCAGTCCCCTCACTCATCTTTCCCCCCCCCCAACTTCTTTTCACTTCCCCAAAAAGCCTATAACCTTTCATTTTTCCTCTCTAGCATTTGTTTTTCACTCCATTAATCTTCATTTTAAGTAGATTTCATCACTTCTAACCTAATTTCCTTTAGATTTCATCAACATTTCAAGGTAATCTTTTGATTTTCTCACTCTTTTTCTTTATTTGTCTTTGAATATTTTGGGTTTTCTTGTTTTCTTTAATTTTTGTTATAACTAAGGATGAAGAAAGCATATGTTTAAGTTATGTTGCATGTTGTGTTTATCCAATTATCAATTGTTTCATGTTTTATTAGATTGGGATTGAACCACGCTTGAAGGGAAGGAATGCTAAATTTTGAAAGTCCACGACCATGGAGTTCAACTCCACGATTGTGGAGTTAGTCATTTTGTCTAAAACTTCAAATTTTTGATTGCTTTTTCACTCATCCATCTTCCCATTCCTTTTTAGCAATGTCTAAGAGAGTCAAATACATCGCTAAGCGCTCCAAAGACAAGGGAAAGACCCGAGAAACACCCGTATACATCGATATAGCAAATCAATGTGAGGCTCCTTTCCCTATTTTCACAGCCGAGGAAGGTAGGAAATACCAGAAGGTAAGCAAAAAGCAAATACCTCGTTATTATGATTCGATATTGCTTGAGAAGCTAGGAGTACATGAGCCACTCAAAGCCTTCGCCCTAAAACTAGGTTGGGGCAGATTCATAATAGAGGAACACCATGTTTATAAAGAGCTTGTGCATGAATTCTTTACCACTTCTGATTTTGTAAGGAACAAGATTGGTAAGATTAAGTTTAGGCTTAGGGGTGAACCCTTAGAAATGACCTATGACATGATCGAAGACACAACTTACCTCCCCCAACATGGTTTTGCTTCCACACACATCAATTTTAAGCCTAAATTGTTTTGGTCTGAGATTACAGTGGGTGCATTAGCTTATGACAATAGGAATGCCCCCAACTTGCTGATTAGAGACCCCACCTTGCTACATAAATACTTAGCTATTTTCTTTCTTTGCTAAGATAGAGAACAATAAAGTGTCAACACAAGAACTCTTTCCCCTCTCGTGCATGCTCAATGGACATGCCTTCTGCACCATATTCCATCTCATGAAAGGGTTTATGAAGATGGCTAGACCAATAAGCAAGAAACTAAGGTTAGGCCACATTATCACTACAATTTTTGAACATTTTAATGTGCATTTCACTAACCTCACCATGCTGCCATCAGAAAAGTTTTCGGCTAGGTATTTATATGATGTAGGTATCATCAACGCCAAGGGCACTCAATTCCTTGCCTACGGTAACCGGAAAAGCGTCAAATAGAGATGCGTTAGGAGGCACACCATTAGGAGGAGAGTGAGTAACAACAACAATAGCAAGGCCCGACTGCTAACATAGGAGTAGACAACCCCATTGAGGCCATTCTGCCAGGTGGAGACTACTACTCGCCTTGCAATAGTGGAGGACACTGTTCTAGATATCCGCAAAGAGCAACACTACCAGAGGAGGAAGTTGCTTAAATTCTTTGAGGTCTCTGGCATTACTATTCCCTCCCCCACTCCATCTCCACCATCCTCTCCCCCCCATATAGGAATTTGATTCTCAACCCATCCCTTTTCTTATGTGTCTATTTTTGTTTTTTTCTCACATTGAGGACACTGTGTTCTCTAAGTACATGAATGTTTGTTGTGTGTTTTGTTTAGGCCAACTTTGTTTAGTGTCTATTATTGTTTAGTATCTATTACTATTTGAAGTATTTGTTGAGTGAATGCATGCTCGCTTGATCTTGTTGCATGATTGCATGATTGCATGATTATTTATGATGGATTGTGAATGCTTGAATATGACATGAGCATTTTCTTGGAACTAAGCATGTATTAACTTAAAATCACCCTGATTGAATTAGTTCCTTCTATAAACTTAGCAAATCACTAGGCATGAGCAGGTATAAATATTTACTTTAGACAATAAGTCATCAGGGGTGCCCAAAACTGGCATTGGTAGCAAGAACAGCGCTAGTAGCCATTTGAGTGTAGGTAGTATGTCAAGTAACCGGGTACTTCTCAAACAAGAGCCATAAGAGAAATTAAAAAAAAGAAAGAAAAATAAAACAAATAAAACCTTATGATCCTCAAAACACAAAGTAAATTAGATCACTCACACTTTAAGTTTGGTATCAATCATGGATTTATGTTATGTTGGTTAGTGCAAATATATGAATGTTCAAGCTTAATAGTTTAAGTTAAACATTTATACCTTCTCATTACTTAGGGGCTTAATAGGTTTATAAGGAACTATATAAGACAAGTGATGACAAGTTAATAAAGTTTACTTCCAAGAAATGTAAATTGCCACAGATTAAGTATTGAACAATTCTTTGTTGTGTATGTCTTTGCTTGGGGACAAGCAAAAGTTTAAGTGTAGGAATGTTGATGTGTGTGATTATGCATTATGTTTTTAGATTTTTAAGTTGTATTTATGCATTGATTTTAATATGTTTTGCTTTGATTATTTTGTTTTTAGTGGAATTTGATTTGTGTGTTAAGTGTGTAGCTCTAAGAAGGTGAATAAGAAGAAACAAAACGTTTTCTGCATAGAGGAGCAACTCCACGATCATGGACCTCAACTCCATGATCATGGAAGGGGAGCTGAGATAGAAGGAACCTACTGGATTATTCCATGATTGTGGACCTCAACTCCACGATCGTGGGATGGAACTCAATGAGAAGAACCTACTAGATTTTTCCATGATCGTGGACTTCATGGAAAAGTGCCCGAGACTTACTGGATTTTTCCATGATCGTGGACTTCAACTCCATGATCGTGGAATCAAGGCCGAACTCAAGGAAAAGAGCTACTAGAGCAGCCCATGATTATGGACTTCAACTCCACGATCATGGACCTGAAATTATTAGGTTAAAGGTAGACGACTTGACAGAAGATAAGGGGAAGAAATGGACTCCATGTGAAGAAAGAAAATAAAAACTCTTTAAAAGCATTAATGGGCAATGGAGTCCACTTCATAAAGAAGTGATGGGCAAAGAAATGGACAAAAATCCAAGCTGGGGCAAAGGTGACCTGCACTCACGATTAAAAGGAGAGGACCATTAACTAAAAGAAAAGGTAGAGATATGGGATTATGGGTAGTCTTCTGTCTAGGTTTTCCTTCTATTCTTGGTATTCTTCATTTCTCTTGTATTCTTGTTGTAAGCCATGAGTGGCTAGATATCTTAACATAGGATTTGATTTCTGAATCCCTTATGGGATAACTATTGTGTTTATGCTTGTTACATAGCTATGGATATTTAATTCTAAAGTTTGATTTTAGAAACAAACCCCTGCTTTATGATTACAACGAGAGTTGGATTATAGAATGCTTGTTCATTAAGAAATGTTCAATTGTAAAGGTTAGTTTTCTGATTGATTACTCATGCTCTGTGATTGTAACGAGAGTTGAATTATGGAAAGCTTATCCATTCTGGTTAGGATAGTGTGTGTAAGAGATCTACATGCCCCTAATCCCTGTATGATTGCCAGATAGTCTCCCTAATTGGAGGACCTTGATTGGACTAAGGAATTCTAAAGATTAGAGTGAGATTTAGTTAATTTCACCTCGAGAGAGGGTTTTTGATGCTGTGGGATATCTTGGGTAGCAATAAGCACACAATGGTTATTCCAGCTTGGTGATGATGATTTCAAGTCCTATGTTCCTCATCAATTGTTTTATCTTTTAATTCCAAATCCATTTCTATCCTTCTACTTATATGCCTTTACAATTATCAACTTCCAAATACCAATCCCTTATTCTTGCTTAATCAAACTAGAAATCTAAGAAGTGTTGGATAGATTACTAAATCCTCGTGGGATCAATATCTACTACAACAATCTGTATACTTCTAGTGAAGTAGTGAATAAAACTATTGTCGTCTCAAATACGATCAATAAGCAAAAGTTTAAGTTTGGGGAATTTTGTTACACATTTTATATACTATATTTTCTAATGTTTTAAGTTATGTTTTATAACCTTTATGCCTAATTTTTCATATCTTTTGCATCATTTTTCTACATTTGCATAACATTTATCTTATTGCATTTGATCTTTATTATATTTTGTATTTTGCTATGTTTTAGCATGATGCTATCATTTATTATCATCATTTTTATCATTCATGTTTTGCATGTTTTTATAGCTTCTTTTTCTTTTTTATTTCTCTTTGTTATATGTTAATCTATGGTCCATTTAAGTAGGATAGAACCTGACTTAACCAATTTATTTTGCTACCACTTTTTACTCACTTCTAGAGTCTTACTCGACTTGAGTACAGCTTTACTTGGGTTAAGTACATTGCTGCTTATACTCAAGTCGAGTGTGACTTATTTACACTATGTGATCTTCATTTTTAGGGTTATTTTAACATCATTCGATCATATATTTTAGATGGTTTGGATTTATTTACATCATATGTATATATATTTTCTTTTCTTTGATAAATGAGGGAAAGAGAAGCTTAAGAGAGACCCTTATCATTTAAGGTAAATTTACATCATATGTATATATATTCTCTTATCTTTTTTTATCTTCATCTTATTGGTTGCATGTTATCAATGAGTGTTGGCCAACTTATTGTTGATGTTCATATTGATGGTTGATTGATGATTTTGGGAAAAGTATTTAATTAACTTGAAAAGATAAAGGGACCTTTGATTAATTTGCTAAGGATGGAGATTAATCAATTGAACATTGAATGGTTTAGGATTATGATTTAAATGCACATGGGAACAAGTCTAAATTTATCTTAAATGCACATGTTTAAGAGATGTATTAGATTAATTTAAATTGAACTTGATTTATTTTAATCCCAACTTCAATTACCTCAACTCGATTTTCATCATAATTGCATTTAGTATTTGATTTAATTACTTGCACTTGTTTAAGCTTTATTATTTTGCTACTTATTTACATTTCATTTTACAATTTACACTTTTCATACTTCTTTGAAAGAAATTTGACTTTATAAATAATTGACAAATTTATCCTTTAATACTTAACATATTAAAATCCTTACGAATGATACTTAATACTACTACGAACTGTATTCTTGTAGTAACGTAATTAGGATAAGGGAAATATGAAAAAGTTTATTCATTTTCCAAAACATGTTTGTTAATTGCTTGATAATGTTTGCATCATTACTATTTACGCTAACAATAATACTCAATCTTTAAGAATCAATAAAGAAGAATAATAGTATGGAAAGATAAAGCTTATAAGTTTTCCAATCCTCTAAGCTTCTTTCTTCATTCCTCTCATCTATTAGTTCATCCCCTTCTCTTGGTCGATTTTCCCCCTCTTCAAATTTAACCCTTCCTTGCTCTACTCTTTACTATGTGCTTTTTCTTTTCCTACGTAGCTATCCTTTCTTTTCTTCAATCTTTAAAACTACTTTCCTTTTTTACTTTTACTAAAATACCTCTACAACAAAACACATAGTGAGTAGTTCATTTCATAAAATAATATATAACTATAGAACTTAAGCAACTAGCCAATTAATATGCATAATTAATAAAAATTAACTAAAATACTAAAAACATGAAGCCTAAATATCAGTAAAATAGGCTAATATCAATCATAATGGGAAAATGACTCTAAATGGTTCAAGAACATAAATGGTGATTTTCTAGGTGTTATTCTCAATTGAAAAAGTAAGACAACATTGTCCTAAGGGACATTTAAGAATCCTACCAAGAGTATTTTGAGTTTAGTGGGCGTAAACTGATGGAAGTGATAGTTATTGCTTGATGCTTCACCATCTAGATGTTTTGCATAGTTAAAATTTTAGTAAATGATATAAAACTTGAAGAAAAGCAAGAATCTAAAAATGAAAGCTTAATATTATTTACAATAACTATTTAATCCAAAAATTTAAGTTATATAAACATATAATCATACACATGGACTTAACATGATTATACTTATTTGTAAACTAAAGAGTGCATGGTAGAAATTGAATAGTAAATCCATAAAGCAAGAGCATTTAAACAAAACAAAGATGTGGATGAAAAGCAACTCTAAGATGGGTCAGATATGGAATGATAAACGTTTTATGAGCTAGAAGAGAAGTGCAAATGAGAGAGAGATCAGGCTGGGGTTAGTGAAAAATATTGGCTAGGCGGTCCTCCACCACTTAAATATGACATGATTAATGTTACCATATTCCACTTCTATCACTATTCTTGAGTACAAATTCTTAATGAGAGAAAAGGTATGCTTGTGTAAATACCATTGCAGGCCAAACAATCTAGTCAGGCTGCAAGAAGTAATATTGACCATAGTTCCTTCATCTCCACCATCATAACTAAGGCATTTGGTTTTGTTTTTGTAAGGCCTTATTGAACCATATGTATAAATATACCATTTTATAGAGGTCGAGAGTTTGTACTTCTCATTCATTTTTGATAACATTTTTTGACCATCTGTCACCAAAAAGGGAAAACTAATAACACTCCCAAAAATGTGAACTAGTAAAGGGTTCATTCTATTGCTGGGAGACCAGGCTTGATTGGTGGAATAAATGCTTTTCTCCAACACAAGTGTAGAACCAATGCTTACTTCTGTTGCTATTAAAACTAAATTGGATTTGGGATTTATGATGGTTCCATTCTCCCATACTATCCAAAGAATGGCTTTATCTGTAGCCCGAATGCACTCAAATATCATGATGTCGTTTCCTACTTTAAAATTAATACTTCATTATATTCCATTTATTATTTAGCAAATGACTTTTTTGCTTAACATTTGCAGTATTTTTCTTACAATTTAATCAAGGCTTTACAATTATTTTTTATATATACATGAATTAATGTATACTAAAAATTATAAAATCAAAATTATAAATAATGATAAATTATTTTCATCTAATATGGAAATGAATTAATTTTTTTATGAAAATATGTGATTTCATTTTATTTTAATTTTTTGAAAATTTTATAATGATATTTTAATCATATGACACTAATATGCATTAAAAATGTTTACAATAATATGTTTTTGAATATTTATCAAAAAATTTACAATCCATATTTTTTCATTTATATATAGAAATAATTGCAAATTGTTAATTAAAATTATAAGAAAAATGATCAAGTGTCCATTTGCATATTTTTTATAGTAAAAATGGTTTATATTATGTAGGAAAATTGGCTAGAAAAGTTGACTTAGTCTTGTTTTTGTATTTTCTAGGTGAAAATAGTGAAAAAGTAAAAAGATAGATAAAAAAGACATTTTTACCTTGTTTTTGATCATAAGATACAATACAAGGGCTTATGACTATAGCTTGTAGGCACAAGACGAATAAAAATCCTTGACGTCTAACAACCGAGCTATTTTAGTTTGAAAATTGAATTTTCAAATAGAGATTTGATTAGAATTTATGAATATAAGATAGGAATGTTATCTTATTATTTATTTATTTTATTAATTTTCTTACTTCTATAAATAGGAGGCTTGTTCTTATTATTGGGTATGTGGATAATTGAGGAATTAAATAATTTGTTTTACTTTTCTTTTATCTATTCAAATATTTTATATTTATGTTTCTTCTTTGCTTTATTTTTATGTTGTTGCCAATGATGTTTGGCTAGACACTTTTGATTCCTAATTGGAAGCAATTGTCGCACCCTAATTTTGGACCGTCTTGACTCGGATCGAATCCGGGATGATTCAGGACCATTTCGGGTTGGTCTTGGGCCACTCCGGTTTGATTCGGATCATTCCAGGCCATTCTGGGCCAATTCTTGCCCATTTTTTGGGGGTGTTACGCGATCGCATATGTTTGTGACAAGCAGCATATGTACAAACATACGCGATCGCGTATGTTTGTGACACGTCGCATATGTTAGGATACGTGATCGCGTATGTCTCTAGGGCAGATTTTTTTAAAAGCTTTGGAACTTCATTCTAACGGGGGTTGGCAATTGGTTGGTAATTTTAATTTTGGACCTACGAGATTAGGGTTTTTGGCAGCCAAAAACATGATTAATTCTTTTAATTAGGGTTTTGGATTATTCTAAGCAATTAGGGTTAAAATAAACTCACAAAATCACTTAGACTTAGGTGATTTCATCCCTTACGCTTAGAGTCAGACTAATTTCTTCCTCCCCTATACTCGGATCTAAGGAGAATCTATGAGAGGTTAGTAATCCATCGCTTTTTATTGTTATTATGTGATTTTCATGATTAACCATGCATAGTTCTTATGAAAATTGATTTTATTTATTGTTTTGTGTATGATTTTTACATATTTTTGATATTTTGTGCATGTTTTATTTTTCGTGAACATGTGCGATCGCGTATGATCATCTCCATATCATATGCGATCGCATATAATCTAGGGCAATCGCGTATGTTAATTTCAATAACATGTACGATCGCGTATGTTTAAAATGTTATTTTGATTTCTTTTGATTGCCGAGTGATCTGTGTTATGTTTTAAGCCCGCGTATGTGATTATTTTTATCATTTGTTTCTATCGCATATGATCATGTGCGATCGCGTATGTTAATTTCAATAACATACACGATCGCGTATGTTAATTTCAATAACATACGCGATCGCGTATGTATCAAATATTTTTCTCGATTTTTGCATTTTCCCTATATTATTTTAAGCCTATCCACGTGATTTGCGTATCAAAACCTTAAGTTTTGTAGCTTGAATGATGGATTTGAATGTCTAATGATGTATTCATGTGATTTAGATGTTTAATGGCATATTTGTGTGATTTTGTTTGAGTTTCATGATCCGTGCATATGTTTTATATCCCATGCATATGTTTTTACGTCCTGCGCATATGATCATACGCGATAGCATATGATCATATGCGATCACATATGATCATCACAATATCATATGCGATCGCGTATGATCCGAAAAATACAATTTTGTTTCTTGATTTTCACATTTTCTTTGTGTTAATTTAGGCCTATTTGTACGATTTGCATATTAATTTCATAATTAATGTCATTATTACCTGCATTTGTTCCTTTTTACGCATTTTGGTGTGATTTTGCAGGTAATTAGGTTAATTTGGAAGTAGACGAGTCGGGCCTAAGGCCCAATCGAAGCAAACCCGTTGGATTCGGAAGAAAGGAATTGGGCATTGGGCCCAACATTAGGATTTTACATGCTTTGCTCTTTTTGCATTTGATTATTTTTGGTTGGGTTGTATTAAATACCCAAATTGCTTTATTTCCTTTTATTTACTTTTGATTATTTTGGGTGGGTTGTATTTAAATACCCACATTTTATTCTGCATTTACTTTCCTGCATTTACCACTTTCTTTACGCTTTATAACTTGTGATATGCCTCCTTGAATGCCTTATGCCATGTAAGAGTATGCTAATCAAACTTGAACCTAATTATGTGCTTAGGAGCTTTCGTTAAAATTAAATAAGTGAACATAATAAAATGGAACATTAATAAATTC
>CANYBF010120662.1:0-10067 GCA_948192965.1 Dalechampia spathulata
AGCATACGACTTAATAATTATTATGCAGTGCGTGTGTGATATTATCTCAGACTTATTTATTTAAGTCGAGTATGATAGCACTGACCTTCGGGGGCTTTCCCCTTGTCTACGCGTCTCGGGGATACGTGAATAGGCTCCTCAGTAGGCCCTGTAATTATTTATATACTCTTAGCAATATACTCATGGGACTCAATCAATTATCAATCGTACAATCACACCAAGTAAAAAAAAAAATAATAGAAGGCACATCAAGTAATAATAATACTAATAATATATACCATAAAATGATCATCTTTCTAATTCCTCAAATGAAATGAAGTAAACAGCGTATTAAGAAGATATCATAATATAATTAATAAAGAATTTAATTGAGAAGATAACCATATGCTATTTACTTCTAAGTCAAATATATCTTTATTCAAAATTTACGTTCTTATATTATTATTTATAAATCAATAAAATTATATGACTAACATAATCTTACATAATCAATTTCTAAAATTGGTATAAGTAATTCTCTAAGGTTCATTGTGAAAGATTTATTATCAAATATATATATATATCTTATCATAACCAAATAATATAATTTTGATTATTTAAAAATTTAAATCAAACACATATTAAACTTAACGCTTCATAATTAATAAAACTTATATTAATCATACACTTTAAATTTTAATAAATCATATAATAATTATAGTTTAAAATAGTAGTAATACATAATCTTAATTTATTATTTAAATAATTATAGTATTATCTTTCTAAATAGACTTAATCAATATCCTTTGCAGTATAAATTTAGGTATTAATTTAGGTATAAAAGACATTTCTCTTTTTGTATAAACATCTATAGTACTCATATAAGAATTACTTAATATATATATATATATATATATATATATATATATATATATATATATATATATAATTAATAATATCAAATATTAAATCCAATAACTTTTCTTTATAAAAATATCGTTGTATACATAATTAAGGGCAGTGACCAATTAATATAACATATCATGTAGTAAAATTATGTATACACATGCTGCAAGAAAATACATATTCCTCCATCCACCACAACATAAATCTAACAAATTCATGTCATCATAAACCATATACCCTCCTATACTAACAGCAATAACATTGTCATCTTGTACTCAACAATACTGTCCTCCCCTACCAACTAGATTGTCGCTGAATTACCAAGACCATCAAAAACTCAATCAACCAAAATGCTACTTCCTCGCATTGCCTCACCACTATTACAACTTCAACATGATTTTTCCCTCCTATGAATTTCAAGCGGCAATTTAGTATAGCTAAAGTCATAACCGAAATCCAGAAGAAAGAAAGAAAGAAAGAAAGACAGAAAGAAAGAAAGAAAGAAGGGACAAGGAATGACGCCATTTACCAGAGAACAATCTGCCAGGAATTCTTTTTTCTTTTTCAAACTCCAAGTACCATAATCCACAACCTCAGTCAAATATCACCTCTAATGCTCGCACTACCCGTCTCTCTCTCTAACCGAACCCCTGCTTAGACTAATACTCGAAATATCTATCAGCTACCCTAGTAACAAACTACCCCAGCAACATAGCAGCACCAACTCATCAATCACATGCTCCTAACTCCCGTGACCCCTAAACGAACCAAGTCCTTACCAAGAAAGAACCGAAGTTATAAACATGACCTCCCCCCATACTAACGAGACCTCTTCCCATGCAACTCCTAGCGACCTCAACTACCTCATTCACCAAACAAAGATATGAACGTAGCAAGGAAAGAAAAAAGAAGAAGAGTTCAGAACAACATGCAACTCAAGATTCAGTGCCAACTGAACATGTAAGCCCACCTTAAGAAGGAGAAAGAACCAACTGCCTCATGATCCTCACTAAACCGGCACACCACCATCCATTCACTACAATACCATAGCTCCCAAAAATAGCAAGAAACTAAGGAAATTAAGGAGAGTTTGTGCGTAAAAGAAGACAACTCTTTCCCTTATATAATCTGCCTCCAAAAGTCGTAAGATGTTTCCTCTGAGAATTCAAGACGCATGCACTCCAGAAGAAGAACAACACACTTTCCTTTCCTAGATCGAAAAGGAAGGAGAACCCCACAGCTTATGACAGCCTCGCCTAGCTAATGAGTACCCAACCATGCAAGCAAAAAAAATAAGGGTGGATCGCCAAAAAGGGAAAACAAAAGGAGAAGAAGAGGGACCATCGGTGGGAAAGACTTTCAAATTCTGAAGAGGACAAGAAAAGAAATCCTAAAAGAAGATAGCACAGGCTTGACCTTTGGTAGACAAAACTGTCCGCCCCCCCTTCCCCATATCACTAAGGACCAAAATTTAATTACTAAGACCCAACACACACTGCTACATGTTCCCCCTTAACACACACACCACTAATATATATATATATATATATATATATATATATTAATCCTATTTCATACATGTCATTCACGTAATAAAACATGTTATGTATAACTATATATATATATATATATATATATATATATATATATATATATATTATATAAATACCTAATAAAAACTTATCACCAAATTTAAATATTATAATGTTAATAGTATTATTCAATTTATTAAATAAACTACGATTATGAAAACATAAGTTAATATCATAAATTAATAATAATAAAAAAATTAAATATTCATTTTAATTCCATTAAATACGAATTTAATAATTGCATATATAACTTACTTAATTAGTATTAATGATAATAATAATAAAATGATAAGATTTAATACAAAATTAAGCATAATTTATATAATTAACTAAGACACTACACTTCCACCATCCCAGTACCACGTATAGATAATATTTCAATATATCTAATTACAAAAATACCACTCGAATATACACCATTCAATTATGATCTCTTTACTTAATACTGTATAATATAAAGGTCCACTAACCTAATTAATATGTTATAATATATAAAACTATATAAATATAAATATCTAATACAATTAAAACTTATCACAATATATAATTACAATCACTCGTATAAATATATATATATGTTACTAAATAATAATCTTTACCAAATTCAATTACTATAATATTAATATTATAATTCAATTAATTAAAATAATTCATTAATCTATCCACTCCCCTTTCTAACAAACAAAATCTCATAATTAATTAAGTAACTTACTTACTTAATACAATAATAATAATAATAAAAATGATAACATTTATTAAAATAATTAAACATAAACTTATTTAATTAACATAATTAAAATACTTAATAATTTAAATAAGATAACATTATATCTTATTAATTAATTCACCCAAAACATGACTAAACTAATTGCATTAAATAAAATCAAATATCATACTTTCACTAGTTAGCTTAATTAACAGTAATAATAATAACACTTCATATCAATATAATTAAATCTTTTAATCATAATTTCTACTCTTAACATATCAATCGTCCATCAAGCATATTAATTCATCGACCCAAATAATTATGCCATAAGAATGATCTCACTCAATAAATAATTCCTAGATCATGCGATGCAACTATGACGTGTCTAAGCTATGTATGTGCGTACGTGACATGTACAACAAGAAAGATTAATTACAACTATAAGATTACGTATATGATTCACATAATATGACATTTGAATACAGAAGGCTGTAGTTAACAACCCACAAGTGGAGGCTTTGATAGATTTGGTTAAACAAGGGAAGATAAAGATAGTTATAGGTTGAAGATGATTTGTTGATGGTGAAACCTGATCACCTTTATGTACCAAGGTTTGAAAACTTGAGGAAGACACTACTGTAAGAATGTCATGATACGTTATGGGTGGGATACCTAGGTTGACATCAAACTTTAGCATTATTAACTCAAAATTTCTACTGGCTAAAAATGGAGGAGGATGTTAAGGCATACAGAAAAACATGTTTGATTTTTCAACAAAATAAAGTGGTGAGACAGAAGACAGCAGGATTGTTAGAACATTTGCTAGTGCCAACTCGACCTTGAGAGAGTATCTTACTTGAATTCATCACTTGTCTACCTTGAGTGGGGGAGTTCAATACCATTTTGATAGTGGTAGATAGATTCTCAAAGTATGCAACATTTATGCCGATGTTTAAATATTCCAAGTCAGAAGATATTGCAAAGACATTTTTCAAGCATATAATGAAATATTGAGGTGTTCTAAGGAGTATCATGAGTGATCGGGATGGTCGATTTTTGAGCATATTTTGGGTGGAGTTATTTTGGTTATTAGGATCGAAGTTAGATATGTCAACTGAGTTCCATCTATAGATAAATAAACAAACAAAGAGATTTAATAGCACGCTAGAGGAATACTTATGACACTTCGTCAACTCTAGCCATTCGAATTGGGCATCTCTCCTTAACATTGCCTAATTCTGCTTTAATTCCTAGAAGTACTCTACATCTAACATAACTCCTTTTGAGATTGTTATAGTTAACAACCTTTGGTGTCACATTCTATTGATGTAGTTTATACAGGTAAGAATCTAAAGGCATTCAATTTCATTAAGAAGTGATCGCAAAATGAAGAGATTGCTAGAGCACATTTAAAGAAAGCATCATAGAGGATGAAAAAAATTTACTGATGTAAAGCAATGTTTGATGTAATTTAAGGTGGGGCATCAAGTTTTGGTACAGTTGCAACTAGAATAAATCAAACCAAAGAATAAAGATAGGCGATTGATAAAAAGATATAAAGGACCAATGCCAATCCTAGCTAAGGTGGGTGTCTTAGCATACAAATTATAACTACTAAAATGGATGAAAGTATACCTTATGTTCCATGTGAGTTTGTTATGTCTGTATCATATAGATAAGGAAGATGATACTCGCAACTAGTCTATCAGACCGGCGGTCATGAAGATGAAGATGAAGACTTCAACAAAGGCAGTGAAGGAGAGTTTGGTAGTTCGAACATCCTTTACCAACAAAGGTAACTATAGGGAGTATTTGGTAAAGTGGAAGGATCAACCAAAAGAAAACACTAGTTAAAAGAAGGAAGATAAGCTCCAGACATTTAGAGACAAGATTGAAGACTTTCAAAGATGGCAGTTAATGGGATCATCAACCATTTAAGTAGGGGAGAATGTAAGGGATAAAGGTTTTATGTAAGGGAAGAAAGGGTAGAATAGTAATTGATAAAATTTATTTTATTTCTTGTAATTTTGGGGTATGATGACTCAAACACTTTGATTCCTATTCCTGTTAGAAATAACTATGCTTCTAATGCTTTTTAGGGGGGAGTGACTAGATAAGCTTGGATGTCATCCTAGTAATTAGTCACATGGTGAGCATTGACGCGCCTACCTTTAGTGTTGGTTATGTAAGATCTTATTTTATATGTGCCCTTTTGTATATCACCTTGCTATGGTTATGAAATGAATGTTATGCTATATTCTATGCTTACCTATGTTATGTCTGGTTATGCTTATCCTAACCAATTATACGGATTCAAATAGGAGCTTACCTCTTTTGGTGCATGCAAGCTCAATTAATCGGCTGGCTTATTGAAGGTAGTGTTCGAATACGAGTACCATACAAGTTTACTAGAGTTACCTTGAATCCAACCGGTGGTAGTTTGCACCCCTACATGGGAGTAATGCATGGCTTAGAGTCTTGCATTTTCATTTCTTTTAAAAAATCCATAGCATATTTAATTTGGGTAAGAAGAAGATCATCATCAATTTTCTTGACTTTAATACCTAGAAAGCAATGTAACAAGATAAGGTCATAAATTAAAAATATGTCTTTAATTTTATATTGAGAAACCATTACAACTTATTTTTATTTGAACATATAGCAATGATGTCATTAAGATAAATAAGTATGTGAAATTAGAGTATACCTCAAAGTAAAATGGGCAAGGATGTATATGCTTTTGAGGCTATAAATTTGAGTCCTTTTAGAAATTTAGAAAGACTTTGAAACCATGCTCGTGGAGCATGTTTTAGTCTATAGAGAGAATGGTGTAGCTTACAAACATAATTTGGCTTTGTAACATATACATAGCTATGACATTTCTCCATATATAATTCAATGTTCATATGCCCATGTAGAAAGGCATTTGAAATGTCTAGCTGATGAATTGGTTATTAATAAACTATGGTAATGGAAAGAATTATGTGTATAATATTGAACTTGACAACATGGGAGAATGTATCTTGATAATCAATGCCTTATTGTTAAGTATACCTTTTTGCAACCAATCGAGCCTTATATTGCTCAATACTACCATTCACATGATGTTTGATTTTAAAGATTCATTTATTTCCAATGATATTTTTATGGGGTGGTCAAGGTACCAAGCTCTATGTATGATACTGTGTTAGAGCATCTAACTCTCTTTGTATAAATTCATGCCATTTTGCATATTTCTGTACCTGTAAAATCATTTTAGGTTACTCCAATAGATAATTAGATTTTACCTGTGACAAGTAAAATTGTTTTTTAGGTGGATTTGGTTGTAACTCCATGGGATGGGTATGTGATTAGGTTGTGGGTTAGAAATAATGGTTTCAAGAATTGGTGGCTTATGGTCTCAAGTTCAATTGGGTTTATGGACTCAGTTACCTGTGGGCTTTAGGTTTCAAGTTCAATAGTATTATTAGTTGATGTGTATTCAATAAAGTCCATAATGAGTGGTAAGCCAAGTATTTGAATCGTTATTGGATTTGGTGAATGTTGAGGTGTTCTAGATAGATTTTGAGGTAATGTAGTTGAAATGGGTGTAGTATTTTGATATGAATGATCAACTTTAGGAAATTGAGGTGGAATCAATGTAATATTTAGATAAGAAGAAGATAAAGAAGGATATGACAGAGGTGAAGTGTTCTTACTTGAATTAGATATAGAGACCAAATATATCCCATCAATGTATTTATCTAAACATCTATATGCACTATGCGTCATGAACCTTCACTTGAAGGTCCATTAAACACCTAAGCCTATCTTATAGGCTCTAGGTCTATAAATGAGTTTAGTCTCCAAGTTAGCTTTATTTCAGATCTTTGAATAAAGCCCATAATTATCTAGTCATTTGACTATTTGAGACTTTGATACCACGTGATAAGTTTAGTTATAGTAGACTACAGATTAATATTGGAGTAATTAGCTATAGGTTGAGCAACAAAGGTTTATGATTGCATGTTGTTCCCTAGATTTCATGGTTGATATCTTTGATGATAAGTAATATTAGAGTGATTAGAGAATCCATAGATTTGACATGATCTATATTGACGACATCTACCAGAATTCTTGTTAACCTGTTGTTGTTATAGTGCAAAAATAAAATTATTAAATTGAAATTGATTAGCATAAGTAGGTGAATTACCTTTTAACACCAAATCAGTAATCGGGTCCAGTGATCCTTTTAGAAGATTTTCATGAGCCATTAATTGACCATAAAACTCATTAAAAGACATAGATTCAGGGATACAGATTAAGTGTTGTAATTAAACCATGGTATTTTGACCCAATATTATGATAGATAATCATATTAAATTATGATTGGGAAATTGGATGTCTAGCAACATTAAGTTCATTTGATAAAGGTTAGCTTTTTGGAAAAATGAAGAAACATAAACATGTTTCTTTAATTTTTGCAATTCAATATACAACTGTAGTTATCAATTTTATGAAACTACTCCAAAGACATTAGCAAGAGCATTCCATACAACTTTAGAAGAAGTAATGTCAATAATATATGGATAGATATGCTTTGTGAGAGAAGCAAGTAATTAGGAAAGAAACATTTCATCCTTATGAAACCAATTCTCAAATTTTGGATTAGGTTGTTGAATGAAAGAATTGGTTGAAGATGGTATAATGATTGGTGGAGTAGGGAAAGATCCATTAATGAATCCATGAAGGTTTTGATAGTTTAAGAGGGGAATAAGTTATGTTTTCTAGGCTAAATAATTTTTAGGAGTGAATTTTATGATAAAAGAGTAAGTAGAGGAAATTATTGAAGATGGTGGTGGTGAAAGACAAGGAGTGACCATCATGGAGTAAAAAGAGCAATAAAAAAAAAGGAATGGTAGAGGTTTCGAAGGAAGAGGAAGACATATTTTCTTTAAGAATCTGTGATACCATGTGAGGATTTGAGATTAGGAGGAATAACTACCTTAACTTTTCATTAATGAATAATTAACATATTTATAGTATACAATAAGAGAGATTAATTATAAGTGTAAGACTATGTATATGATTCACATAATACAACATTTGAATGTATTTAACATACATATGTAATTTAATTTAATAAATGAAATTTTCATAAATTAAAATCAAAATTTTTAATTATAAAGATTTTTATATTGCATTAATAAATTGTTTAACTTCAAAGTTTAAATCATTATGAAAAACTTTAAAATTGATTTTATATCTTTTACAAATTTAGAACATAAATATACACAAATTCATTTCTATCTCATGTGATGAACTCGAATACTATGTTTAAAAATTATTCAAATCAAATGATTTGATGAAATTTTAAAAATAACTTTATATTTTTAATATAAAGATGATTAATTAAAAATAAAAAAGAAACTCATAAGCATATTAATCTATTTAATTTAAAAAATAATTATGTATTAAAAATTCATTATTACTATTAAAATAGTAAGAATATATAGATATATTTAAGAATATGTCCGATCACTTAACTAGTTACGATAAAAAATCAGCCACATAAGCATATTATGTAATTAAGGCGGATTATAAGGAAAGAAAAACAATGGATGAATTATCCCTTGCTTCACGTTAGTCAGCAGTATTGTATGGAAAACAATTTTTTCCCTCCATTTTACTGATTTTTCAACTTTTCCTTTAACCCTAAATTGACCGGCTTTTCATTAGAATTTTGCTTTCTACGCTTAATTTGTTTTTATTAATTCTAGTAATCTCTTTTGACTTTTACCAAAAAGATAAAGATAGAAAAAGCACATTATGCAAATATTATTATGTGAGGACAATTATAAGAAAGGAAGAGAATAAGTAAAATGATTATTTTATTATTTATTTTAAATTTATTAAAATTAATTTTAAATATTTAATATTAATAATTTTAATTTATAATTAATTTCTATCTAAAAATTTTATTCAAAATTAAATATAAATATGAATTATTTTTATTCTCTAATGATTTAATTCATTAAAATTAATTTTCATTATCATAATTTTATATAAAAAATCAACATATAAATTATTAGTTTTAAGAAATAGAATTTTATTAAAATATATAAATATGTTAAAAATAATTGTATTTTATTTTAATCATTTAACAGTAATAGTTTTAGTTTATAACAATTGATATTTATAAAAAAAAATACATAAATAAAAATATTATTTATAATTTTTTAAAAATAAGGTATTTATTGGTGTTATAAAAATAACTTATATTATTAATATATGACTTAATTTTTGAAAACTCACATTATAAAAGTCAAGTGACATAAACTGATGGAGTGTACTTTTATAATATAATTTTAAATAATATGTACAATAATAAAATTATAAAGAAATGAAAATCCTATTATAAAAGTGATATATATAATAATATAATTTTATAAACTTTAAAATTATATCAGATAATACAATTTTAAATGATATGATAATAATAAAATTATGTGTTATAATAGAATTTTATTAAAATTAGAATTATGTGTTACAATAAAATTTTTAATAGTATATATAATAATAATACTTTACTAAAATTAAAAAATATTTAAAAATATTATACAAAATGATATAAATAATGAATCAAATAATTAATACTAATGTGTAATATATGTGACATAACTCTAATATAAATAAAATAGAGTTGCAAAATTATGAATATAGTGTAATTTTTCAAGGAACATCAGTGTTGGACCTTGGAGTCCTTGATCGTAGTTTTGATGTTAACAAATCATGTTATGTTATTAATAAAGTGTTTTATGATGTTGAATTTGATTTTTGGTATGATTAGGGGTGTTCAAGACTTGTTATGGCTTAAGAAGAGCCAAAAATGTGATTTTTCT
>CANYBF010120672.1:0-24318 GCA_948192965.1 Dalechampia spathulata
TATATACTTGTATTTAACTTAAATCCACCAATCTTAAACCTTAAATTTCATATTATACACTTAATATATACTCTTATACACCTTATTTTAATTTAAATTACCATCCATCAATTCCCTCAATCAAATAAAATATAATACTTAACTTCTCTTTCCTTCCACTAACACTAAAATCCAAAACTACTTTTTCAAATACCTATACACTTTTTAAAACACCAATCCCACTACTAATTTAATATACTATTTCAAATCTAATTTAAATTATTCTAATATCATTTATCTATTTATCTATTTACATAACATTTATTAATACCTTACTCATTTATGACATCATCATAACCAACTTATGATATCATAATGATATCATAATTAAAAATACTAATTATACTTTTTTAATATTTACATTTTATTATATACTCTTACTAATACATTATACATTCATAATTTTTCATTTTTTAATAAAAATTATAATTAAATTCATATGCTTACATCATACTTACATCATCATCACTCAATTATAACATCATAATTAATTTTTAATTCAAAATTTCTAAAAGGTGTATATATCAAATTAATGTTAAAAAAATCATCTTAAACTTACTTAATTAGTCATATTAAGTGTTTTCACCATCGAAAACATCAATTTATCATCGTTCAAGGGTCATTTCAATGGTTTTCGTCATAATTTCAATTTTCAACTTTTAAGCCATAAACTCTAATCTCATCATATACTTATCATTGTAATCATAATTTCACATTATTTTCACACCAATAACATATAAAACAAGAAATTTCAACCAATTCATGAATGCAAAGTGTGTGCTCGTTTCTGGATGTGACAATGAATATGTATTTATGCTTGGATGATTCATGATATAATATGCAAATGTTGTATTAATGATCATATGCAATGTACATCATGAGGTATAAATGACCATTCATACTCATTATGTGTATATCATAAGCATTCCAATATAAATAGGCTAATTCAAGACCTTAAGAAAGATCATGAAGTAAGAAGCATAAACCTGTCACTGGTTTACCCCTATCAAGTACTTGGGTATAAGTGTTGGCTTCATTGTTTGAACCTATAACATTTCCATTCCATGCCCACTTAGTATAATCATTTACATTTTCATTCAACTTTCATCCAAAATTATCATTCAAGTACCATTCCAAATCATTCCATACCATAATATTTCATACATATGCTTATTGACATGTAAATATCACATTTGAAATGGACATACATTTATAAGAAGCATTCATGCATCATTTCATGTCTTAGCATTCCATATTTTGCATTTTAAGGATAAATGCATACATAAATCATACATTCATATATTGATATGCAAGTCATGTATTTGGAATAGGCATATTTTTGTAAGGCTTATTATGGTATGAAGAAGTATGTAATATTAACTTATCTCTATACCTTTGTTGACCCTGACTTTTCACTATCGTGCAATTTTGGGCTTCTGTTGATTCGACTCGGTTTTAGTCCCCGTATCGACCCCGATTAGGCACATAGGCCTCTGCGACTTCCCCTATGTATTCTGGTGAACAGAACACCTCAGAGCTGGTGGGGCCCCCCATGGCACCTGGTGGGACCCGCCACTCATTTTCTTATTCTGAATGTTCTGTACATATAGAACACACTTCATTATTGCCAATGAAAGGCAAACCACTCGAAATGTAAAATATTGCATTTTTGACATTAGATGCTATTCACCATGAATAATGCATCGGTGGGACCCACCACCTTTACTAGCTATTCTAGATGCTCTTTACACACAGAGCATGCCTTATTACTGCCTACGCAAGGCAGAGCTTGCAGAATGCAAATTGTTACATTTTGGGCCCCAGACACTATTCATCATGAATAGTGCATAGGTGGGGCCCACTACTTTCATCGACCTATTCTGTGTATTCTGTACTTACAGAATACGTTTTCAAATTGCCTTACATAGGGCACAACGCTTGACATCGCAAATGCCATATTCCAGGCCCACCAAAGGTACTAGTGGGGCCCGCTGCCCCTGATAGCCTATTCTATATATTCTGTGCATACATAATACATTTCATACCTGCCTATGCATGGTAGCATACACAGAATGCAAGATATTGCATTTTTAGACTTGGGGTACTATTCACCATGAATAGTACACAGGTGGGGCCCACCACCTCTGATAGCCTATTCTGAGAGTTCTATATGCACATAACACCCTCCAGATGTCGCCTATGCTAGGCGTAGTGCTTGGTATGTTATATTCCACTTCTAGGGCCCGCTATGCTGTGAGGCCCACCTAGGGTACTATTAGGGCCCGCTGTCCATTTTGCCCATTTTAAGTGTTTTGTACACATAGAACACATATTCACTGATGCCTATGCAAGACACGACCCACGACATCCCGAATGCCACATTTTGGCCCTAAAGGCCTGTTGGGCCCAAAACGGGCCCATTAAGCCAAACTCGGTGTTCAGAGCCGAATTTGGGTAAACTTAAAACTGCAAAGTGACTCAGAATGTCGTTTGCATCTCAGTGGACCTATGGCTCACATCTCGTTCCCCCCGTACGAGGTGGAGCGCATAGGTCAAAAACGCAACATGCGTAGCGCATAGCTTTATAGGCTACGCACGTTGCATAGTAAAGATGTTTGGTCGGGAGCCTTCTCGGGATCGAATTTGGAAAAACTTTGTTCTACAAAGTTATTCCTTATGTCGAATAACGCTTATAGGCTCAGGGCACACATCCCAAAGTGACCATAGTGGGCCCCACGTGATGGGTTCCAAACTATGTGCTACGCATGTAGGACTATGTGCGTAGCATATAGGCTATGTGCTGCGCACATAGCCCTATATATGGCGCACATAGTCTTAAAATTTTTCAAATCCGGTTGAAAATTACAAAGTTTCCACGCCTAAAAATTGCTCTATAAATATAGAGCTTGGGGTCTGAATTAAGGACCCCAATTTTGCTCTTGAAGCAACCTAAAACTCTGCCAAAATATTTTTAAAATTAATTAAACATTTAATTAATTTTTCTTAGGGATTTAGAGACAAATTGGCTTTAGTTAGGGTCCCTAAACACGTAAGGAAGCAAGATCAAGGAAGAAAAGCCTCTGCTACAAGGTAATTTTTCCATTTTTCTTCATTTTCCTTCTATTTTTCTAAATTTTCCAAACTATATACTGCGCATATAGATTTATGTGCGCCACATGTAGCACATGTGTGGTACACATAGGCCTATATGCTGCACATATAGATCTATGTGTGCCACATGTAGCACATGTGTGGCACACATAGGCCTATATGCTGCGCATATAGGTCCCCGATGTCAAAGAAAAAGCCGTTTTCTCCTGGTTTTCTCCGATTTTCTTCCTATTCTGGCCAATTCAAGGCCATTCAAGGCTTTTCCATGCCTTGGGTGCCTTGGATCTGCCCTAAATCTTGCTGGATCTAAAATAATTTTAACTTTAAAATTATTTTTCATGATTTGGATGCAAATCCACGAGCCAAAACCTGGTTTTGGGCCCGATCTACCTATATCGGGGCCGGATCTAGGGTTTCTGTTGAAAAATTTCTGATTTTGCTTTGATTTTTCAAACTATGTGCTCCACATATACATCTATGTGGGCAACACATACCCTATGTGTGGTGCACATAGATCGATGTGCAGCGCACATAGATCTCGGTTTTGACAGAAAAACCCGATTTTAACCCAAACCGCTTCGGTTTTGAATTTTCCAGCAACTCGAGTAGCTTTTCCATGCACTTGGGGTTCTGGATCTATCAAAAATTATCCATATCTATTTAATTTTAGCTTTAAAATTAGTTATTTCAATTAATTGCTTAATTAATTGTTTGGTTCATTGAACCAGAGGCCGATTCATGCTCAAAATGAGGTATTGTTTTCATTAATGTTGCGTATTTTAATCTGTAGATCATTTCTGTACTGAAAGATTTAATTTTCTTGCAGATTCTTCAACTATGTTTGCCACATGTCTACCTATGTGTGCCACACATAGCCTATGGTAGCGCACATAGTCTGATGCGCAGTGCACATAGTTCACGTTTTTTCTAGAAAAACCATAGTTTGGACCGTATTTTGCTATATTTTTGACGTATCCAGTGGTATTTGATGCTTTACAGTGGCTCAAGTATTCTAGATTTACCATAAAATAATTACATTTAATTAATTTTGGCCTCAAAATTAATTTTTACGATAAATTGCAATTTTTAATCGTATAAATGCGGTTTTTGAAAGGATTGGATTTTAAATTGGTTGAGTGGCTTTCTCCAGCAATTTTTATGATGTTAGCCCTCCTATTTAATTTTCCATCAAATAAAAATAATTTTGCTTAAAATTATTTTTTATAAAAATGAATTTTCATGATCCGGCTCGTATAAATTCATACAATTATTGCCAAATAATTAATGGATTTTGACTCTTGGTTCATGCTTTTCACATGACATTGGACTAGTCAAATAAATCTTAAATTCATTTGCTACTAATGAATTTATTATGTTTATTTTGCATAATAAACATTATGCATTTTCGGCTCGTGCAACCTGAGGTGAATAGTACCCAAGGAGGAAGGGGACGTTACTTAACGTCCCAAAAATATGTATGCGAGGATACTTTGTAATAGGGTAGAATTATTTAATTCGATCTGTAATAATTCCCCATGTCTCGTGTGTACCCCTAATTTCCTCGATCCCCTTTCACCGGCCTTTATTGTTTTTGATCGTGAATGTTTTATATTTGCTCAAATATATTATATCATTCATGTCACATGCCATGTCACATGACACAAGCACCCACTACTATGCATGCCATGCATATACTGTATGCCATAACATACCATATTTTTGTATGCATATATGTACAAATATGCTAATACGCAAACACGCCAATACGCAATCCAATACGCGCAATCAATCAATACACCTTGCCATGCACATATATGCCATGCCATGTCATATAATATGCCACGTTGTATGCCATAAACGCATGTCATATCGTATGTCATACACATATTATGTTGAATACACATTCACATACGCACCACTATGCCATGTCATACATCATTTAACATGCCATGCATATGGTATGCTACACACTATGCCATGTCATACATATGCTATGATATACATCATTTCACATCCCATGTCACATGACACAAGCACATTCTACTATGCATGCCATGCATATACCATGTCATACATCATTTCACATGCCATACATATGTCATGTTATCATAACTCACATACCATGCCTATCATACATCATCCACCTCACATGCCATGCTGTACACATACCACGCATAAGGTATATCATCCACTATGCCATGTCATACATATGCCATGACATCCATCACTTCACATGCCATGCATATGGTATGTCATGCATCGCCTCACATATCATGCATACGATATGTCATCCATTTCATATGCCATACATAAGGTATGTCATTCACTATGCCATGACATGGATATGCCATGACATCCATCACTTCACATATCATGCATATGATATACCATTCATCCCATGTATCATGCATACACTATACATACGCCACTCATATGCCAAATGCTAAAATAATCCAAAACGTTAACGTATTGCGCTATACGTACTACTTGCCATATTATGTGCTTACATATCATACTAGGTTGCCATATCATGCATCTGATATGTCATACACATTCACACGACATGCATATGCCATGCTATTTTATCGCTTCTATGCATGCCACGCCATTTAAATGCCATATAGCTTTATATGTCATTTTACGTGCAAACTTGCAACGCAGATTCACATGACGTGCTGTGTGCTTACATTTACGCTCACATGCTTGCCTGCTTAGGACAATTAATTCCAACTATAATGGTAAAATCGATTTTGGAAACTCATAGAATAGATCTCCACCACCCGAACCTAATCTCTAAAGGGTTTAACTAGCACTCATGCTATGGGTCGGTTGGACAAATCTGGAACCATCCGGTGGCGACTCCCTTGCGACTCTTTTGAGTCTGTATCATTGCCTAAGGGAACCCATTAGAAAGACTGCGCTTTCGCTCCAAGTGCGGTCCTCGATCCGTGACTTTTGTAAGCCTCGCTCTGGGTACCGGCAGAAACTGGCGCTCACACCCTTGAGTGTATATCCTTGAGTGTAGTAATGAATTGTAATGTTTAGACAAGCATAGCATGAAGTTTAGATGCTTTAGGCCTTCATTCTTTAGATAGCAGAATTTGTAAGGTGAGCTACTATTCATTTGATCATTTTACTTTGGATAATTTGGAATTTACATGCACTTTGACATGTAATGGAGTGCCTTAATACCTATTTATTACATTATGATATATACCTCATTAGTGTTCCTTCATAAGTGTATATGATCATGCATTTAAGTGTTTAAAACAAGTTTAGATCATGGATCACAGTGGCATTCAAAGTTGCATGCAATTTAGTCTTCAACCAATTCTGCTTTATTGGAATAGTTCCCATTGTGTAAGCATTTTGAGCAAGTAAATGACCTCAAAATTAAATGAATATTACACTCTTGAAAACTAGACTCAAAGATATTTCCAATGATATATTACACATTCAAAAACTCAATTGTTAAGGTAGTCAAAACATAATCACCGCAAACCCCTAACTTAGACTTATACATTCGACCATTCAGGTTTTTAATGCTGAATTTGCATACTTTATCTATATGAACTCATATCTCATCACTTATGAGAAAACATTGACATACATCCACTTTACACACTCTTATAGATCAGATATGGGTATATATAATGGTCCATACATCAATTTGCAAGTAAACAATCCATACAAAGTCTCATTATAGCCATAGTGCATTAAATATGTACTCTAGGCATACCATTAACTTATACAATTTTTCCCCTATCTTAACTTATTCATTTTTCCACTTTTAATGCATAAAACTATTGTACTAAGTCATGAATTAAATTAATATAATCAGTTTTGCAAATTAATTTCTACAACTTGTATAATATGCAATTACATTTCATATCACAATTTGACAAACATGCTGCCTTTTTAGTGTCTTCATGCATAACCCATTTATTTAACATTCAAACCACTTCAAATTCTTACCAAATTCAGTACACACACTCATATACATGTTATACACACTTCTAAGTCCTATTTTCTAGCAATAATGCACTTAAAATCCAACCTAAGGTAGCCATTCATACATATATACACTTGTTGCCCCCTTTGCATCAATTCATAGATATTTCATGCAAACTCACTCTATTTACAACCAAACTTCATTTTCCTCATTCTAATAAAATAATCCATCATATTTAAATATAATTAGATAATTTATGCATCAAAAGAAAAATATAGAGATCAATTTCAAAGAGGCACAAAATTGGGCAGCAAGCATTTTCCATGCAATTTCTCACTTCCAAGCCACTTTCCATGCATTTTTCATCATCTTCTCCATAAATTATCACTTCTAGCAATACATACACATCTCATACAACATCTTAAGAGTAATTTTCATGTAGGCTACCTAGGGTTTTCATACAAATTAGTTCCATATACAAAAGTTCATCAAAATGCATCAAACATCCATAATCAAGCATGTTCTTTCCTTTTTCCTTCATCAATTCATCAAAACTCATGCATAAACTTCCACTTCCTCCACCAACCAAATTCTTAAACTTCAAAGAACATAAATCTTATCAATCAATAACAAGAAATAAGTATACACACAATGAAAACCAATCAAAAATAACATAAAATACTAAATCTCTATTAGAATTACCTTAGGAAAAGTATAAAATTGAATTAAGAATGAAGAAGAGAGGAAGTAGAAAGGGAATTCGAATTTTTGGAAGGAGGAAGGTGAAATGCCAACTTTCTTCTCCTCTTAATCCCTTTATTTATCTTTTAATTAATTAATTAATTAATTTTAAGTATGGTGAAGGAAGGGTCCAATAGGAATATGATATTTGTCACCTTCTCATTGGTTCCTTCCTTAAATTATCTCTTTTTTCTTTTTAATTAATGTTTTATTATGATTTTCATATCATGCACATCAATATATATATGATACACATCTTACATCATACATGCATACTTCTAGTTTCCAAGAAATACCCTTCTCTTTAAGTGAAATTACCATTTTACCCCTAATTATAACTTAACTTATTTTTAATTCTAACTTCATTAATACTTTCTGATATAGATTCTAACATATACCTTCTCATAGAATAACACATTTAACATATCAAATCATCACATTTCACTTATGAATTTCATTCTAAGGTATCATTAATAACACTTTTCATTATCATTCAAAAGGCATACTACAAGACATGCATATTCCATTTTCATCACTTTAATCATACTTTTACCTCTTTTCACTTTAAATTCCATCCTACTAGAATTTCCTTCATTCAAATCATATTTGTAAGCATTTAGAACATATCATGACATTCACAAATTATAGCTCAATCATGCATTTCATACTTCATCCATTCATTCTAATTTATGCATAAAATGCAAACATGTGAAGGTGCTATGAATGCGGACGTGACAGTTATCTTGGAGCCCTTTTTATTTTATCATACCCTAATCTTATTTGTAGCTAGCAGATGCATGACATGCTCGCAAGACACACCTGAGAGTATATCCTAAGAGATTATAAAACAATTCATGATAAATTATATTATTAAATTACATCTTACAAAAATTTCTTGCCAATTTGCAACTTCAATCTTTGCTTGGATTAATTCAAGTTCATTTCATCATTTTTTTACTCATATCTTAACATTTTAGTTAATTTATCAACCATACATTGATAAAAATAATTCATAATCCAACATAATAATCATAATACAATAATCTTATATCTATGTAAAATACAATTAAGTAGGTTTAAACATTTAAGAGAATCTAAGTGATTACTCCATAAAAAGTCTCTTAATAATCATTCATATGAATATAAAGTATTTATATAAAACTTGGTTTAAGAAAATTAATGTGGCTTAAGTTTTACAATTGTTAAAAATCAGTTCAAGACCTATATGCTATATATCAAGATTATAAAAATACAAAATTGATCTTTACTATGTTATAAGCCTTTTCAAGTTGCTTACTTTATCATCCCAAAAATTAATTGTGGACCATCTTTTTGCATTTTCTTATATTTATGGACAAAAAAATACCATTTGCTAAGCAAAAGCATAGTGGTATAAATGACTCTAAGTGTTAGAGGTAGTGTATGAATATCCATATCTTACTAACGTAAATTATCAACATTAAATAACTTAATGATAATGGGAGAAGTAATATGTCAAATGAGCATTCCACCAATTAACAATTTTCATTCATATATCATATGCACCATATATATAAAAGGAACCTTATATTATCGAAGTAGTTCACACTTGAGAAAGCATAACTACAGTAATAACAATATCATAAACCAAATTCAATATTTGTATCATGTATTTATAAATATTAGACCAATAATTAATCATAATTATGCACATAACATAATTAAAAGACTAAGCATAGTTAAGCCAAGTATAAGCATGGTTGTAGGCTAAGTGCAATTGTTGTCACAAGTGTACTTTTTGAGTATCTTAAATCAAATCTAGCATGAAAATTTGCTAAGTAACAAAAATGACACAAATGCTCAAGTAATAAGCATGACATTTATCAAGTGTCAAGCATGGTGTATTAATCAAGTTATGTGTGTTATCTAAGGGCTTAACCAATTCATATTTCATTGCTCATTCATAATACCATTAGACATTAATCTACATCAATGTAGGAGTCATATCATACAACATTGATTTCCAAAGCTAATCAAGTTCATATGTGTAATTCTAGTTTAAGTACCTTTAACACCATTAAGCATCAAATAAACAACTTCTTAAAGTTAACTTTAGTTATTTATCAAAAATTTTACCACCATTAAAATGATATAAAACTTTACACAAATCAATTTTAATGAGTTAATTAACTAATGTAATTTGGATAATCATATAATGAGTTATGAGAAAAATAATCCAACTTTTTTAGTTTCATTAATGTATAAAATTGAAAATGAAAATGAACCTCTTTTAGTTTGAATTAACCCTTGGATAAGACATAAAAATTATGGACCATATTAGAAAATATGGGTCCATATGAAAACATCGTAAAGTTTATATGTTAAGACCTTTAAAAGTCAAAATCCTAAGAATTCATTAATCATGAAATATTTTTTAACAAGTAGGGCACCTTGCATAGTACAATCAATTTTTAAGGCTTTAAATGGTCAAAGCATGAAAATT
The DNA here is from genome assembly GCA_948192965.1 of Dalechampia spathulata. Classification (NCBI taxonomy): domain Eukaryota; kingdom Viridiplantae; phylum Streptophyta; class Magnoliopsida; order Malpighiales; family Euphorbiaceae; genus Dalechampia; species Dalechampia spathulata. The sequence continues at coordinate 10,326 of CANYBF010120672.1, forward strand.
TACACTAAGACAAAAGCAAAATTCAAGCTCTTTGAAATAATGTATGATTATTGAATTTGATGATCAAAATGTTAAATATCATACATGAATAATAAATATGCAAATTATCTCAATAATGGGCAGCATCAACACATATTAATAAAACATCAAATGCATATAATGATTTAATATAACTTATAGCAGTATAAAATCACTTAATTGCGCATACCTTATGCTAACCTTAATAATAAAATTTCTCAATAAAAATGCACCCAAGGTAGCCCTTAAATATCATCCAAACTTAACCCTTAATAATTAAATTCAAAATAGCATAGTTTACCACATTTTTCTTCTCTTTAAAGTGTCAAATAAGGTTGACATATAAAGAAAATAGAGGGTTTTAGGTGAGGGATGGTTTGACCAATAGGTATAAATGAGGGATGGGTTTTAGTTTTATGTTTTAAGGTTTAAGTCAAATTATATTTTTAACCTTTAGAGTTGGATATGTCAAAACCTTAATTACTCTTAAATCTTAATTAAAACTTTAATTAAAACATAGATTTATCTTATTTAGGTATAGTTTAGTTTATTGAGAAAATAAAGTAGTGGTGTATGTATGAGAGTGTGCAAAAGTGGTAAAAATAGATTGTAAGACCTAAAAAGGATAATAATACACTTTTATTTATTCATGATTTAATTTTTGAATTTCTTACACCTTAATTATAACTTTGTAACATACCCAACAACTATATTGAATGAGATATTCTTAATCTCCATGAAAAGATAATAATTTCAAGTATAAATTCAATATCATAAAGGTACATGTCATGAGAAAATTTTTAGGTAATAGCCTAAAATCATATTAGTTATGTCAAAATCTTGTTAATCCATTCTAAACTTATTGTAATCATTTCATACTTTTAACATCATGAAATTAAGTCATTTCACGCATGATATGTAAATCGAGACTTGACTTGCATTACAAGATGAAAATGCATTGAAAACTCAAAAGTATAACATACCTAGATTGACCCTAAATCTTATCTAATCATTAAAACCATTCAAGAAATTAATAATTCATATTAGATGTTCATAAAATCATGAATTCACTTTAACATGAAATATAAGTTAAAAATTCAAAAATTCATAGAAAATATTGGTGAAAATATGATTAAAAGGCAGTAAAAACATTTAAAATTTTTTATAAAACACTTTTTTCATTGATGTTTGCAAACATCATTCATTAAGCTATAGTAAAGAGGACATGGCATAAGACAAGTAACACTTACATGAATGTTGATCTCCTTCAATCTTGTTCATTAGAAAAATTGTAGTAAACTTTTCTAATCCCTAACATAGAGGATCTTTAAACTATCCATATAGTATAGAATCAGATTAATAATCAAAATTACAAAATTCATTTCAGAGACTAGTAGAAATAAAAATAGAAGAGAAGGATATAAGAGAAAGTTTTGAATCAAATCTAGTGAGATTACTCTTGAAGGACTGAATTGTCTTACTTGTGCTTGATTTAAATTTTCTTGTTCTTTTCTCTAAAATGATGTGCAAACAAAGAAGGAGGTAGAAATTTACATTTCTGTAAATCAAAAATAATATTTTAATTAACCTAATAAGGCTTAGGTAGAATTAGGGCTGACTAGATAGCTTATGTGTCATGACACATTAGCTGACTTAATCTAATTAACATATGATATGTCTAACACATCCCAAAACCCTAATTAAGCATCTGAAAAATACATGTCCATCCTCCTTCAGTCAAGTCATGCATGTGTAAGTCATATGACACATGCATATGCATAATCACATGCATGACATGTACACTACACATACAAACCTGTATCATGTATATATGGAGTTCTACTTGTTAGAATTGCATAATCTTGGTATCAAATCAAAGCTCTTTTCATGCTCTATCTAATAAACATGAAAAATTGAAACCAACTTATAACCTTGAAATAGTAACTTATATTGAATCAACATCTATTCTTTTTATTTATGATCCTTTAACTTTTTTATATGACCTTTTAGGTTCTTGACATGTTGATAAAATATTATAATATTATTAAATCTCATTTAATAACATTATATGTAAGTTATGAGTAGTATCTAATCACACATCATAACTACCTAAATCTCAAGAGGTCATTAGTTTGACTACAACATTTCTATATCAGATATAGCTGCAATGAACTCCTTTCACCATCCATTATCTCATTTAGGTTTGAGTATGAATTAATATAAGCTCAATACATGATCAAACATGTTATATCATGCCTTAAACTTGATATTTTATGTACATAATCTTTATTCCTAAATACCCCTGTGAACTCATTAACATCTAGGCATTCTACCTAGCTAAAGATTCTAGAATCAAAGATTACTCATGCATCATAGAGATAAAACCCCTAAATTTAATCTAAGGTGATGAATCCTTTGTTGATATACAAATATTTTCAACTACTTCATACTATACCCAACCTCCCAACTATGAACGCCTACTATGGAGGAATAAAACACAAGAATCAAAGTATAATAATCCATAGTTAAGATAACCTTGATATCTCAAGTCTAAGGATACTTGCACTACTAATATGAGAGTGATATGTATTTCACAAACATAGATCAATAATCCATATGAAATCTCACTAACAAGGGCTCCAATGAACTAGTACTATACTGTTCATCTACATGTATTCTTTATACAACTCATGTCATAGTGAATGAGAATCACTCTTTAACGAAAGTATAACATATGCTGATCTACCTATATTAATAATGTTCAATATGGTTAGGGCAATTTAGATATTGAACATTTGCATACCATAAGAATCTCATATCATAAAATCTTTATGAATTTCCCTTATACTGTCCAATACCTTGGACTTTATTATTTAGTTTAATACTCTAAGTAAAACCAATATATAAAATACTACACTTAAATAATGAATAATGCCTTTTATTAATTAAATACTCAATTACAAATAAAACATGATGCTTTAGAGCATACACTAACAAAAGATTCATCAAAAGTTACATAAATACTACAAAAATAGACCTCAAAACCAAACTATTAGGGTGGAAATACATTATTACTTCTTCCGCAAGGAAGAACATGTTATTAATTAAGTGCATCATATAATAGAGAAAGTAATAATGCATTTGAGTAATCTTTATGTTATTAGCATTATACCTAAGTCCCTTCATAGTTAGTGTCTAAAAAAATGACATAGCATTGAAATCATTAAGCACATCTTACATATGAAAATATCATAAAACCTAAGAGAATTTGAATTAAAATTGAATAACACTTGCATTAAACTTAACTTCAGCAAAATCTTACATGTATGAGTTTATTTAAATAGTATGAGTGGATAAAAAATTAATTGTTAATATAAAATATGATGATGCCCTAAAGTCAAAAAATTCTCCCTAATTAATAAAACCATTTAGATAATGATTCTCTAATTACACTTTAACTACTCTAAAGCATGAATTAAAGAATTTGTGAATGTTAGCTCTTTATCATTGTCTTGCATATTTGTCTTTGTTAAAAGATTGGATATAAGAAAGGGAAGAAAAGTTTTTATTCTTATCTTTAGGTTATTAATCTTTTCTCATTATTGTGTGATTAAGTGCTACAAGTGAAAAATTTACATTAAAAGAGGGGAAATAAGAATTTGGAAAAAGAAAAACCAAACCCTTGAGAGATAAAATTTGATGTTCTTGATTTAATTTATTGATTAAAAAAGAACTTGAGGATAAAATAAAATTGTAAATATTAATATTTTGGTGAGTGATTATAAAGGAGAGATGAAAATGAAAACAATGTTAGTAGGAAGACAAAGAAGAAATGAATAGAGACAAGGAAGAAAAAATGAGAAATTAGATGAAGAATCTAATTTTTAGGTTAAAAATTATAACTTGAGTTTAATGAAAATCCAATAAGATTTTTTATTTTATGATTTTTAAAAGTTAAATTGCATAATACTCAATTTGACTAAAGAATAAGATGGAAAATTAGTATTAAATGTATAACTTGAGTTGAGTTTCACGTTAAAGTCAAGTGATGCATTAAAGTTAAAGATTTTGTAAAAATTAACATCTCAGCTCAAGTAAGCTATAACTTAAGTGTTGAATTGGTTTTAAAATTGTTTTGGATAAATGGTTACCTAAGTTGAGTGAAGAGTAATTCAAGTCTAGTGAAATAGAAAATAGGGAAAATGAAAAGAGAATGATAACTCAAATCAAGTAAGGGGCTAGTCAAGTCATATTATGTTCAAGAACAATATTATTAAAGAAAAGATTTAATCAAGTTAAGTGATTTGTTGGATTTCAAAATCTCATAAAAAGGGATAACTTAAGTTAAATAAAGTTAACTCAAGCATGTAAAAGAACAAGTAAAAAGGATGAAAACTAGTAGAAAAATTGAGCAAAAATATTGGTTTGGCTTGATCACTGGATAAAAAAACTAGAATGAAAATCAATATTGAGCCTTTAAGAGAACGTTTACAATTAAACTTGTCTTGTACTTGTTAATATAGCCATATATTTTATACTTGATGTTATATATCTATTTATAATCAACCACATTTTAAGAAGGATCATTTTACCCTAGATCCCAAGTTTAATTTCTAATTAATACATCAAATTTTTCTTTCATTGCTTAATTCAAAGAAGGGTGAATTCATACTTGTTTGTAGGTGATAAATATTGAATAACGTAGAGTATACGCTATAAAGATTTGAATATATTTTATTTTATGATATTATTTTTAAAGCATGTAATTATGGGGTGTGTATTTGTGGGATGAGATTGAGGTTACTAGGTCAAAATGGTTAAATGGAGTTTTAGATGGTAAAATGCCGAATAATATATGAGCAATAAAGATTGGCATGTATGGCTTGATAAGCAATAAAGTGATAATTCTATTATTAATGAGAGACCAAATCTATCATAATAATATTTTTAGCAATATCATCTTATTGTAGGACCTCATGTACTACCAACTATTTATCATAGGATAATTGATGCAAACATCTTGTAAACAATCTTCTTGTGATCTTGGCTTTGATACCACTTATAGGATCTCAAGCACTACCAACTCTTCCAAAATCAATTGGTGTTACGAGATGTACATATTTTAGCTTTATAGTGCATTCATCCCACATGAGCACCCGTGATATTTGACTTTATCTTGGCATATGCCTCCACCATGGGATAATTAATGCAAACACCTTGTCAATACTTATGATAATATCTTTTAATTTTTTTCTAAATAGGATAAACTATTTTGAAAGGATAATTATTATCAAAAAATGATATGTAATATCTCAAGTAATACATTATAATTAATTCATATTAGAAAACATCATGTCATAATTTTATTAAATATATTATCAAATGTCATTACTTTTTTAAAAAGTCATTATTAAATCATTTCCTTTATAAACTAAAAACTTTTTTTTATTTTTCAACTCAATATACAAATCATTCATAAATCAAGTAAAAATAAAATCATTAATGTAAATAAACAAAAATCTTAAACATTAGTAGTTTTATTTAATTATTTTACTTTTACCAAATCATTAACTTGAATAAAAGAATTAAGAATTCAAATTCCTTTGATTAAATAAAGTTATGATTTTGAAATTATTAACGATTGCAAATTCAATTGTTTAAACCATCTAAACTTTTCAATAGAATTCAACATTTCAAAAATACACCATTAATTTGTATAATCTTTTTAAATGAAATATATTAATCATATAAAAAGTAACTATCTTAACTTTGCATTCACTTAGATCGGATGTCTTCCTAGACCGATGAGCCATGGATTAGCCACTAAGAATCTAATATGAGTGTAAGCCATAACTCTCCATTGACCATTCATGTGTATATTCTCATAATCAATGGTCATAACAATCTTTATGATCCTTATTGTATGCTCACTTGATTGAAGCTTTACTAAGCATGGGCAATATCCTTACCTACTGCAAATAAATCAGCTTATGCATTGCTTAGTGAAAATGCTTAAATTCTATAGGTCATGAATAGACTAATATACTAAGTTCATAACATTAATTCATTTCTAATTCAATTTATACCATCACAACATCAAATATATAAGTAAAAAAGAAATACAATTATTAATTCTTATTCCATAATAATATATATTTTTTATATTTATTTTCTTTCATAAGTTTTTTCTTGAATTATACAATATTAGTATCTTTATATTCGTTATTCATAAACCTAACTACTATCTAAAATAGCTATAAATTCATATTCATTTTTTTCCTCATGCATGTCATCATATATTAATCAACCAAGTATGATATTTCCATTGAATATCATATAATCAATATGCATAAAATCTCATCATCAACATGCTTATTCTTAATCCCTTACTAATTTCTTATCTATTGGAATTCTACATATTTATTTTTCATATAAATTTGTATAAGGATGCCAAGTTAATCCTTAAGAATTTATTTTAATATTCATAATTATTACTATCCAATTCTATTTTATTTCATGAGGTATATAGTTAAAATTTTCCTCTTATCATTTATTTGTTGTAATTTAGTTAATTATTATTATTATTTTCTTCCTACTATCACCCTATGGTTAAATAAATGTATTTATATATTTATATCAATTCTCTTTGACCAATTTTTAAAATTTCATTTCTCCACCATATAAATTCCTTTGTTTGATTTATACACATTTTCATATAAGTCAAGAATGATAATATCAAATATGTCCTTGTCATCTAAATTTTCATTATATCACTTATCTATAATATAATATGATCTTATTAACCATTTATCATTAATTCCCCTTTTCAATTTCCTTAAGATATCCTCCATGTATGTTTATATTCACCAATAATTGTTTATTTATTTCATTTAATATATTTATCTTATTTTATTATTATATCATTACTTCATGTAATTTGCAATATATATATATATATATATAATATAATATATTATGTATAATACATATATATATATTATTTTTTATTATAAATTTCTATTTTGATTTACCTTTATCTATTAATTCATTTTTATTATCTTAAACCCTAAATTATCAATTTTTTCTTCTTTTAAATTTTACTATGTCCTTTATATATACTTATTTTTAAATGCTTTTAAATTACTTATAACTCATTACTTGTCTTCATCATATTCCAAAGCCTTCTTAATCATATCATTTAGTAGATTACTCATGTTAATTCATCTAAAATGACTCTACACTTTAAACATCATAATGAACATAAACTAACATTATTTCCTCCATTAAATGACTCATCCACCTCATTCCTTATACATTTGCATAAATTCAATATAAGACACACATGTAAGCATAATATACATTAAAAGCAATTTCTTGACAACATTAATACCCAAGAGGCCTAGACACTTATAAGATTCTCCTAAGTATTGGAGCATAGATTAGGCCTTAATATAAGTCACTTAAGAGAGTGTTAGGATAAAAGAGAGTAGTAATGTGGGCTAAACTAATAAGATATCATTCCCACTCCATTTGCCACCTCTTTCTTCCTTTTATCTTTCTTTAACTTCAACACTCTCCCTTAAGTCTAATGGGTTAGACTTATTAAGACTTGTATTTATCATCATCAGCATCATCATCTTGAGTCCTTGTTTCATATTTAAGTTTCAAAGGCCTTTAGGTTATTTTAATGCTCGATCTTGGACTCCTCTTTTCTTTTGAGTCTTAAAGGGCTTAACTTCTTTTTTATGGGCTTGTACTTATTTTATTAGATCTAGTACATTTTGATTTACCAATCTGATTCTTCATTAGCCCCATTGATCCATCTTCTCTTCCTAATGGGCTTGATCTTTTTCTTTAGGCTATACGATATACTTTGCACACTTTAGGTCTACCTTTGAGTTGATAGACAACCTAAATTTCTTTTACATTTTGGATTAGATTAGTATTATGCCATAAAAGCCCATGGGCTTTGATGTTACTATTAGAGCATGATCTATGCCTTAGTCCAAGTTGCTTGAGGGAGTATTGGGCTAAAAGAGAGCAATAGTATACCAATGATCAACTATGGGGCCTTAATCCCTGTTCAAACCATTTACATCTTTCCCGACCAATGGTAAGAATATTTCCAGCATAGTATACCAATCTGGTGAATTCCCTCTCATAATCAGCCATAGTCATGTTTCCTTGTTTTAGAGCCAAAAACTCCTATAATTTCTTATCAGTGTAGGCAGTAGGAACATACTTCTATCGAAACTCTACTTGGAAATCCTTCCATGTTAGCACTGGTGGCTCAGGAAGACCTTGTGGAACCGTCTTCCACCATTCATAAGCATCATCTTGTAGCAGAGAAATAACATATTCCAATTTTAGCTCATTCGAATAATTAAGCTACCTGAACACTCTTCCTGTGCATTCCAGCCACATTTCTGCCACATAAGGATCAGTGGTTCCAGTAAAATCAGTGGCTCCATAAGATCTCATCTTCTTAAAATCACGTTCCTCCTTTCTACTAGGAAGAACGTCAATAGGAACTTGTTTAGATTGTCTCTGAACATTATGCTGTGGTTGGGTGAATTGTGTAGCTGTCGGATCAACTCGTGCAATATTGGACTATTCGACTGACATTGTATGGTCAAATTGCCCCTCTTGCACAAACTGCTCTTGGTCACTTATTGCTTGAATACTGGCATTAGAGGTGCCTTCATTTGGGGTAAAGTTACCCTCACCTTCACCCATGATGACTGCTCTATTAAACATATTATTCGAAAGATATCCTAAAATAAACAATTTGTATTAGCGGCATGAACAACAGACTTCTTAATCGTGCAACTTAACTTTAGAAATAAATATTATTTATATTTATTATGCAAGCTATTAACCATAGCTCTGATACCAACCAAACATGTCATGACCTTCAGCTGCGTAACATGCTCCTGTAGAATGATTATTAACTTCCTAACCGAGAAAGTCAATAATTATCCTACAAAGGATTCCATACATTCCAAAAATTTATATATATATATATATATATATATATATACATAGTACTAGCATGCAAACTCATATTAATTCAAACCATTTATTGTCCCAGATTATAACATCATAATTATGTCGTCAAAGTTATAAGATACACACATTAATATTTTACATAACTTTAGTATTGCCAAACTTAATTTATTTACTACCAGAGTACTTTATTTAAGTAGTTGCACAATAATTTATGAAGATAGAAGTCTGTAGGAAAACTTAAACCATGTACCAACAAAGTGTTGATATGTCCAGCTACTGCTTCTAATGTTCTAGTTCAGCGACTTTGCTTGGTCCTGCATTTATCAATTGACAAACGCTGAGTATAAACTCAGTGGTGCTAGTTATAACAGGTAAAACTTAAGGCATTTATATTTCATTCAGTGTTGATGCCAAGAAATCATTATATCATACATTTCAAACGTCATGTATATTTCGTTTGTATATCATATCATATAGGTATGAATCATTTAGCATGACTATCTCAAAATATGATGAAATTGCAATCATAATAAGTATTCAAATGAAGTTCATATATCATTTAATCATATCATGAATTTATGAATAGTTCGTATATATGAGAATGCATTTATGCTATGCATTCTCCCTCTTATTTCTTTGAACCATCATTTCACTTAAATGTGCATTTACTGGGTCTTTGATTATAACATAACTTGATTCTTTACATATGAGCTCATTTCACATTTTGCTTTTCACTTCTGTTTCCTTCATATCATGATAACATATTATTTTATTCCTATAGGAATTTATATCAATGTGCCCAGTATAATCATTTAGCCTTTTCTCATATCACATCATATTCTTTTTCTCATTATTTTACCATGTCATGCTATATCATGTTTATGTTGAATGCTTTATGTTCATAATATATATATATGATGCATAATTAAATTCAATTTGTTGTAATGCTATTGCATTACCAAACCTTTATCTCTTTGATTATTTAATGATCAAGAACTTCAAACATTCTAGCACAAATCTGGTATGTCCTTCCCTTTGCTAATATCCTTGGATGATTCGTGAATATTTTCCCCTGATTTACCTATTTCAAAATCAATATTAATCTTTATTAGCAATTAAATTCATCCTTTATGCTTTTTTTATATTACATACTACCGAATAAATCAATATCATTCTTAATGTGTTTCCTTTAGTTTACTACTTAATATTCACCTTAGTAATAACTTATTTTATTTGAAATCATTCTAACTTTTTATCATCATTTTCTATTTTAATTCCCAGTGTTATGCGTTGAATTCCCCTCTGAACCATATAAATAACACATTAAACATTCATCTTTAATTAGTAAATAAAATTCTATCATTAATTATCTATAATTCACGCATTTACAAGCACATTGCACTATAGTCAAAACCATTCAATCAAATTCAATGTATATAACATGCAATCCTCATTTTTGTGTCGTTTAGAGTCTGTTTTAGTGGTTTCAGCAACATTGTCAATTTCCTCTTTTAAGCTTTAAACTTAATTCTTATCATATACGTATCAACATAATCATAATTTCATATCATTTTCACACCAATAACATATAGAACACAATATCACATCAATTTATGAATGCATAACGTACCACTAAATTAAGGATGTGACATTCTACCACTTTCATCTTTCTTAAACCCACCCGAATACTAGAGTTAGAGTTCCTAAGTACCAGGATAAGGATAGAGCTCAAAGTTGATGATAGTGGATGGTTACATCAGGATTAGGGACTTATACTAGAAGTGGTTTAACTACAAGTTTGTGATACTTGTGTTATCTATGCTAGGTCCATGTTAAGCATATCTTTCTTTGCCTTAAGACCTAAGGAAGGTCTGGGAGTGATGTGTTATGTTGATGTGTTATGATTTGATACTTTTAGTACTTCTATATATTGGTATCGCTTTATGATAGCATGGATGTATATCCTACTATGTTATAAAGCATATTAGCATGAAATACATTCATGACATGCATGGTGATGAAGGAAGGAAAAGAAGAGACAGAAAAGAAAGTGAGTGATGAGGGCATAGCTCAGCTCTGGGCATACTGGGTCAAATAATGATGATGAGATTCCTTTAAGGAATCATTTAGATTAATGACCTCCCTAATAGAGATGAGTCTCAAGACCTACAGTAGGGAATGCTGTAAAGCACCATACAGTTAAATGCCCTCCTTCGGGAGATGAGTACCGATACCTATAGGGACCAGTATGTGCAAAAGGAATGTTCATAATTATAGGAAAACAAGAGTGAATATAAAAGACGAGGGTGAGGTGGATTACATAGCATAATTGCATATTTATTGTATGTATTGACATTGCATTCTATGTTCTAGATGACGAGGTATCTTATGGCTTGTGATGTTTGACGTAAGCTATTGGTTTGACTTTGTCATTTACTTACTGATCATCATCGAGTGCTTGCTTATGATTACCTACCACCACTGATTTTTATACTCAGTGTTTATCATTTGATGAATGTAGGTACAAAGTCCTTGGGAGAGCAAACTGAGAAGGGGTAGAGGTTGTCAGCAGAGAAAAATGCTTCTCAAAGTGGTACTGGACTCTTGAGGCATGCTCCGTATAGTTTTGTTTGTGTAGTTTGTAGAGGTAGTAGTTGTATAGCTTTTTTGGTGGTGACAATTGTAATGAACTTACATGTATGCTTTTCTTTATATATATTTGGAGAGGTTTGTTTCCCTGAATTGCATGAATGTATGACAGGTTATCCAGGTTTAAATGTATAGGCACCATGCTAACATTGTTGTTACCACCATTAAGTTCAGTGATGTGTCCCCATACAACTTAGTTGAAGTGTAACTAAGATGTATCCTTTGTAGCGTAGGTGACAGTTTCCTCTGGGAGATCGTTGTTTATGCTACGGGAGCATGTTACTCCATGTATAGGCTGGGTGTGACAATTAGCTTTGATTGGTTGAGTTTGCTATCTTTAATTGAAATTTGAATGATGTTGGAGTATTCTAAATCATTGTGCCATGATCAATTTCATTTGATTTTTCCATTTAAATCACTTGACATAATTAGCCTAATTGGATGTTGATTTACTTCTAACTGATGTCTTATGTGATCTTAGAATCTTCTAATTATGTTGTTGATTAATTTTACCTAAAATTGATTATTTTTACATAATTTTCATGATCTGACTAGTGTTTACTCCCATTTTCATGATTGTTGCCATTACATTCATTGAACTTTGGCCATTAAATCATGCTTTTATATGGCATTAAATTGGTCAATTGAGTCTTATACATCATTTGCTATTAATAATTATTTATGTCTTTTACATTTTCATTCATGCATTTTTAGCTCATGTTACCTGACGTTGACCTTTCTCGAGCGGTGGAGATATTGCTTAATATCTTGGATTTTATGTATCAATGAAGATTTTATATAATAGAATAGGTATTATTCCCCTAGCATGTATGATTTAGCTTTATCTGATCATGCATGCCCTCAATCCTTTTCTTTGGGCCATTATTCCTAATTTTCATTCATGCTGCTATGCTTGTTTACCATTGATATATGATGTATGCTACACCATGTCATGCCTATGCCATGTCATCTCACATGCCTTATTTATGTCATGTTATCTCACATGTGATGTTTATACTATGTTATCTCATATACCACACCTATGCCATGTCATCTCACATGTCATGCCTATGTCATGTCTTATGTCATGTTATGCTTATACCATGTCATTTCACATGTCATGCTTATGTCATATCATTTCACATGTCATGCCTATTTCATGTCATGTCATATGTCATGCCTATGCTATATCATCTCACATGTCATGCTTATGTCATGTCACCTCATGTGCCATGCCTATGTCATATCATCTCACATGTTATGCCTATGCCATGTCATCTCACATGTCATGCCTATGCCATGTCTTCTCTAATGCCATGCTTATACTAGGTCATCTCATATATCATGCTTATGTCATATCATCTCACATGTCATGCTTATGCCATGTCATCTCACATGTCATGCTTATACCATGTCATCTCACATGTCATGCCTATACCATGTCATCTCACATATCATGCATATACCATGTCATCTCACATTTCATGCCTATGCTATGTCATCTTACACGTCATGCCTATGCCATGTCATTTCATATGTCATGCCTATGCCATGTTATATCACATGCCATGCCTATGCCATGTTTGCTATATCATGATATCATACCATGATTTCCATATCATATTTACCATGCTATATCTGCCATGATTGATGTTATGCTACACCCCGTTGTGTGCTTATTTCATGCTTAGGAATGATCTCATACCTAGGGTAATTAACTCGATTAAAATGGTAAAATCAAACTTAAAACTCTTAGTGAATAATACTTCACCACCCAAACCTATCCCTAAATGGTTTCACTTAGTACTCATGCCATTGGTCAATTGAACAAAATCAGGAACCATCTGGTAGCGACTCCATCTTATGACTTTTTTTAGTCTATCTCATTGTACAAGGCAGCCCTTTAAGAAGATGGCATTTTTGCTCAAAGTGGGCCCCGGTCTATGCATCTCAAGCCTTGCTTTAGATCATGGCAAAAGCCTCACCCATGGTGGTGACACCATTTGGTACATACGATAAAAGTGTAATTGTCGCACCCTAATTTTGGACCGGCTTGACTCAGATCAGGTTTGGGATGATTTTGGACCATTTTGGATTGGTCTTGGGCCATTCCAAACTGATTCAGATCATTTCGGACCGTTCTGGGCCAACCTTGGCCCATTTTAGGATGACACGTGCCGCGTATGTTTTAGCCCCACCGCATATGTACAAACATACGCGATCGTGTATGTTTTTAGGGTTTAGCATATGTGGACATACGCGATCGCGTATGTTTTAGGGTTTCGCATATGTTGACATACGCGATCGCGTATGTCTC
>CANYBF010121338.1:0-16846 GCA_948192965.1 Dalechampia spathulata
CTCTATCTAGCCTTAGAAGAGGAGTCAGTGGGTGCTATGATTGCTCAAGAGAATGATGCTGGAGTCGAGCATACTATCTACTACTTGAGTAAGAAGCTGTTGCCAACAGAATGTAAGTACAATACTGTTGAAAAGCTATGCCTGGCTATAGTTTGGGTTACCAAGAAATTCAGGCATTATTTCCAGTCATATCAAGTTTAGGCAATTTCAAAAGTCGACCCTATAAAGTACTTGTATGCAGCTTCTTTGCTAGTGATAAAACTCTCTATGTGGCTGATCCTTTTATCAAAGTTTGATATGTAGTATATCACTACCAAGGTGATCAAAGGTAGAGTGATTATCAAATTCTTAGCATCCAGGCCGATGGATGACTCTGATACACTTGAACTAGACTTCCCAGATGAGCACTTGGGGGAAGTTGATGTCCAGAAATGGCAATTACGCTTTGATGGCACAGTCCACAGAAGAGGTGCAGGTATAGGGGTTGTGCTAGTCACTCTTGAAGGTGAACTAATTATGGTGTCAAAGCGGCTGAGCTTCTCAGTCACCAACAATATGGCTGAGTATGAAGCATGTCTCTTTAGGCTAGAAACATTGTTAATGATCGGTGCCCAAGATATACATGTATTTGGTGATTCAATGTTGGTCATTTACCAATCCACGGCTGAGTGGGATGTCAAAGAAGAAAGGCTCAAGCTTTATGTTGAGTATATGAAGCACATGGTTTGCAATTTCAGCTCTTGCCAATTTATTCACATACTACACGAAGAAAATCAGATGGCCGATGCCTTGGCCACATTAGCTTCAGTCTGTGAACAACTACAGAGTCAAGTTCAGCCTGTATTCATCCAGTAGTCGAGGATCCTTTATTATAAAGGAGAATGGGTTATGGCATTAGACTAGTAAGATAAGACCCCATGGTACGCTGATATCATGAATTTTCTGAAGACTGGTGCTTATCTGGAAAAAGCCAATAAGACAGACAAGTTAGCTCTATGAAAACTAGCGACCAACTTTACCTGGCATCAGGGTGTTCTCTATAGAAGAACAGTGGATGGTCTACAACTTCGATGCATATCGGGGGATGAGATTGAATCAGTCATGCAATAGTGCACGTAGGCACATGCGGGTCCCACATGAATGGATTTGCTCTTTACAAGAAGATCCTATGTCAAGGATACTTCTAGCTCACTATGGAGATAGATTGTATACAGTTTGTATGAAGGTGCCATGAATGTCAGATTCTTGGGGAATAGACATCATGGGTGAAATCCATCCTAACGCTTCTAATGGACATCGGTACATACTGGTAGCCATTGATTACTTTTCTAAATGAGTGGAGGCAGAATCCTACAACAAACTAGGGGCAAAGCAAGTTGCTAAGTTTATAGAGAAAAATCTCATATGCCGATATAGGGTACCACATCACTTGGTGTTAGATAATGGAGTGCAGTTCCAGGGCCAAGTTGTTGACTTGCTGGAAAAATATAGGATCGAGCACCATCAATCTTCTCCTTACTGCCCTTAAGCTAACGGGGCAGTTGAAGCAGCCAACAAGATGATCAAGCAGATCTTGGCCAAAACCATATGAACTTATAGGGACTGGCACGAGCAACTACCATTCACCTTATGAGGTTACAGAACCACTGTAAGAAGTCCTACGAGTGCTACTCTCTACTCTCTGGTTTATGGGACAGAAGTCGTATTGCCAACCAAAGTGGAGCTAAAATAACTTTGTACCATTCTAGAATCTCAGTTGTCAGAAGCTGAGTGGAAAAGGCCAGATACGAATAGTTAGTTACTATTGATGAGAAGCGACTGAAGGCTCTCTATCATTTAAAACATTACAAGAAGCGTATGGCAAATGCATTCAATAAGAAGGTTAAACCTGTAGCCGTACAGGAAGGTGATTTAGTCCTGAAGCAAGTTAGACTGGTTATCCGCGACCCTCATGAAAATTCAGACCTAATTGGGAAGGTCCATTTCTGGTTAAAAAGATCCTCTCCAAAGGTGCTGTTCGTATTTCAGATTTGGAAGGCAACGAATTCTTAGAACCGTCAACCTTGATTGGTTGAAGCAATATTTTATCTAGAGCAAAGGGGAAAAGAAAAGTAAAATAAAAATGAAAATCCTGGTGAGCTAAAAACCTACATAGGCAGTTCACGTAAAAGTTAAAGCAAAAGAAAAATATTAGCTCGATGAGTTGAAAATCTGCTTGGATAACTCATGCAAAAGTTAGGGCTCTTGAAAGCAAAAGGAGAGCGTTATAATAGTTAATTAGAAAATCTCACATGAGGCTGGTCAATAACAGGGGTTAGGTCTAATGTACATCAAGAACTTCTGTGTTGGTTTTAGCATTTTTGATGCAAATGTTTTAATTTCATTAATACAAATGAAAAACATGTTCATAAACTTAGCCATAAGTAATATAAATCTCAAATACAAAGCATTATCATCCTTTATTACATAGTATTGCCTAATAATCTCTCGTAGTATAGGATTCATGCTTGGTGTAACACCCATAGCTTGTACTCATCATCTGTGGCAGGTTTAGCTCCAGGAACTTCCACCAGCATTATCCGGCAACGAGGCCAAGTCCTCTCCATGTGCTCCATAAAGTGAGGCACCAGCCTTCCTCCCTCGAACTCTGTTAGTTGAGGTATAGTCTGCTGATGGCCATATTGACAACAAATCCTAGTAAGACTATAGTGCATGCAACGCCTGAATCCTGACAGCCAGATACAATCTATGTAGGTCATTAAAGTCACATGTTGTATGCACCACCAAGGATAACTCCACTCGATCCAGCCTTAGAATGTCATCGTCTTTGCCTCGCTGAAGGTATAACCCCTCCGCATGTGGCTATGAGGGAGATATCTTTATGGGTCCCCTACTGGCAGTGCCAGGATCCTAAGCTTCTCTTAAAGCCAGATCTGTAATAAAATAAAATAAAATAAAACATAAAAATAAAAGCTCACTGAGTTGAAAACCTTGCAAAAGGCTGCTCAGGCAAAAGTTAGAGCGACCCGCTGAGCTGAAAAACCCAAGGGGGCAGTTCAGGCAAAAGTTAGGGTCTAAAAGCAAAAGTGGTAACCCGATGAGCTAAAAACCTTGCAAAAGGAGACTCATGCAAAAATTAAGGCAAAAACATAACTTTTCTAAGTTGAAAACTTGCAAAGGTGGCTTAGAATTCTCACCTGTAGAAGAAGCAGACTACCACTGAAGCATTCAGACTGTTCTCACTTCACTTTATCCAACTTGAGGGTTATCTCTGCAACGATCATGGGAAAAGGAGTCTGACCCTCCACCATCTGATCTATCATAGACCCAATCAGCAAATCTCCATGACTGGATGGATCATTGAACAGGAATTATGCCAGCAATCCAAATCCAGCTACCCTTAACCATGACGGGTCTTTTACAGATTTCTGGCTGTATAGTCAAAAAATAGCAGCAATATCTACGTAACCCTCTATAGACAGAAGTGGCCTCACTTTAATTAGGCTAACATCAAAAGCTCTAATTAAATATGAGAATGCCTCTCCAATAGGCACGAGCACTGATAGCATCACTGTCATGCTATAAGAAACTCTGAGGATGGCAGTAAACTTTTCATACAGCGAGCACAGCTCAACGTGTCCAAACCAAAAAACATGGGCCACTAGATCCCAGAATTGCACGGCGGCATGCAAGAAAGCATTATTGATTGAGACTTGCTAAAAGGTCCTCAAATATTGGAGTCTAATCTCTCTTAATCGACTCCATTCATCGTTGCCTCAGCGGTAAGAAAGAGTGTGAAAAGTAGACAGTGATTGCTAAGTCATTGTAGCTTCTGCAAAGAAGAATGAATGAGTTATGTTTTGGCAATAAACATAAAACAAAGGGTATTTATAGCAGCAAACAGCTTTGGATTCTATTAATAAATCCAAAAGATACACAGTTCAAGCTTTTATCTGTTTTCATAGTTGATGTGCAACAACCCTAGTGTACTAGGCACATAATACAAAACTATAACACACCATCTTATTCTAATACAGAAACTACAGAGTTCTGACATCATGCATATAGGAATTCAATGTCATGTCTCCTGTAAGTGTCATCTTTGCCAGAGTGGTCCTCATCTAGACTTGGGCTATCTGGGAGCTCAATATTATAATGCTCTAGACGCACCGTCAGTCATAATCTCCCAGCCCATCTACTCGATCATCTGAGTGTAGTGATCCCTCTCCTCCCACTCCAAGTGCCTACTCATCTGCAAACATGAGCATATAGGCATATAAGTCATGCATCCATGCATTTCTACGCACTTGCATTTATGACAGGTACTCATATGAACTTCTAACATCTCAGAGCTATAATAACGACACAGTTCCACCAATAGCCTCATCACGTCAACCATGGCATTGTATGGTACCTTCACAGGTCATACATATTCCAAATTAGACAAAATACAGCAGACTGATACTAAAAAATTCAGGTATTTTTCCTAAACTATTTCAATACCAATTTCACTGACAAATTATTTTTCCATGTTTAGCAAAGATAGGAAATTGATCCAGCAGACGATCAGAACTAGTCAAACCTTTGACTCCTGGTCAAGCTGTTGACCAGACAGTGTTGTGTTTCGATAGAGGGTCCTAAATATAGACTTTGGAGACAGACAACATTTATTTGATGGCATAAGAATAGATTTGATGGTTGATCACCTTGACCCAGCAGACGGTCACCTCTGGTTTCGCAGTTGAACCACCTGATCCAGTAGAGATCACATAATCAAGCTTTTGATTCTTAAACCCTAGCCATAGACATCTGAATGCCAATTCTAGATGATTTACTCACAAGAAAGCCATCGGTCTCGCAGTGACCACCGGTCAGCCCTGATCGGATAGCCTGAATGTCGGGCCCCCAATGACAGAACTGGGATTTTCACTGGTCAAAATTATCGACCAAAAAATGTCAAAGACCCAACAGAGGATCCTAAATACCATTTTGGAGATATTTGACATTTATTTGATAGTGCGAGCATCGACCCAGCAGACGATCACCTAGGTCCTACAGTTGACCGCTTGATCCAGTAGAGATCACAAAATCAAACCCTTGATTCTCAAAGCCTAGCAGTAGGCATCTGAACACTGACTTCAAATGATTCCAAGTCTTACAGTAAAGCATCAGTCTTGCAGAAGACCTCAGATCAGCATTAATCATTTAGCTCGAGCACCGGGCTCCCAATGACAGAATTAGGTTTTAAGCCTTAGTATGCAATAAGTCATCATTGATCATCTAGCCCGAGCAGCGAGCTTCTAGTGCCAGAATTGGATTGCAAGCCTCAACATGAGCACACTGCAAGCCTTAGTATGAGCATCAGGCCTCAATACGAGCATTGGTTAGGTACCTTCCTTACTTTCTATGAGAAGTCATGTTATGATCAGTTCTTATTTTGATGACTTGTGCTTATGTTGCCTCAAAATGGTCCTAATTAGGGGGTAAATTATTGACCCTGACTTTTCACCCACCTGTGATTTTGGGTTTTTGTCGATTCGGCTTGGTACAGGTCCCCGATATCGACCCTGATAGTCCATATATGCCTCTTTGGCTTTCTCTGAGTGTTCTGGGTGTACAGAGCACATTATAGTTGGTGGGGCCCACTATCCTTTTTAGCCTTTTCTATGTATTCTATACCTATAGAACACATTGCACTATGCCCATTAGAGGCAGAGCACATAACATGCAAAATGCTACACTTTGGGCATGTAGCACTATATGCCCAAGAAGGGACATTAGTGGGGCCCACCTAGCAAAAGCCAAAGCTACACAATGCCTTAGAATGTCGAGTGCATCTCCGATGACATATGGCTCATATTACATTTTGATCATACGAGCCTGTACGCATTGCCTAAAAATACAACATGCGTAGCACTTTACACAATGTGCTACACATGTTACAAAATAAGACGTTTGGTGGGGCCCACTCTCGGGACCAAATCTAACATGCTTTGCATAGCATGACATCTTAGAATGTCAAATGACACGTATTTGACATATGGATCATGTTACATTTCACTCATACGAGCCTGTGCGCATTGTAATGTGCGGAGCATGTTACACAATGTGCTACGCATGTTACAAAATAAGACGTTTAATGGGGCCCACTTTCGAGACCAAATCTAACATGCTTCGCATAGCATGATCTCTTATTATGTTAAATGACACTTATTTGACATGATAAATGTGTTACATTTCACCCATATGAGGTAGAAAATGCAAATCGAACACATAAGGTGCATAGTACTATGCACTAACAAAAAAAGACGTTTGGTGGGGCCTACCTTTCGGACCAAATCCAGAATACTTTTCATTGTAAAATGTCTTAATATGTCAAATGACACTTATTTGACATACAGCTCACATTACATTTTGCTCGTACGAGGCGGAGCGCATTGTAATGTGCGTAGCATATAGCATAATGTGCTACGCATGTTACAAAAAAAGACATTTGGTCGGGAGCCCTCCTGGGACCAAATCTAACGTGATCCATATCACACAATGTCTTAGAACATAAAATGATGCTTCTAGGGCATGGGGCGTACATCCCGATACAATCCTAGTGGGCCCTACATGATGGGTCAAAATGCAATGTGCGCAACATGTTGCACAATTTACTTGTTTGATTTGCAATCCGGAGGCCGATCCGTGCTCAAATGAGGCACTGTCCTTCATTAAAGTTGCTATATTTAATATGTAGATCAAGTTTATACTGATAAATTTGATTTTCTTGCAGATTTAGCATCAATGTGTGCCACACATTATGTAATGTGTGCAGCACATTGCTTACATGCTGCGCACATTCCCTGCATTTTTCCAGAAAAATCACAATTTTCAATCTTTTTTCAACTTGATTGGATTTTTCCAGTAACATTTGATGTTTAACAGTAACTCAAGTGTATTGGATACATCATAAATTAATTACATAAAATTAATTTTGGTTCGTATAAAATGCAAATTTTGAAAGGATTGGATTCAAATTGGTTGATTTGCTATCTCCAAAGGCTGTTATGTGATGCTAACATTCCCATTTGATTTTCCATGATCAAACAAAAATAATTTTGCTTAGCATTATTTCTATTTTTATTAATTTTCACGATCCAACTTGTGTTAATTCACAAGATTTATTGCCAAATAATTGTTGGATTTTGACTCTTGGTTCATGCTTTCACATAGCATTGAACTAGTCAAATAAATACTAAATTCATTTGCTACTAATAAATTTATTTGTGTTTATTTTGCATATTTTCATCGTGCATTTTTGGCTCGTGTTACCCGAGGCGAAATAGTATGCGAGGAGGAGGGGACGTTACTTAACATCTCAAAATATGTATGTGAGGACATTTATGTAATAGGATAGAATTATTCATTGTTTTCTAATAATTCCCCTATCTCCCGTGTGTACCCCTATTTCCTTGATCCCTTTCACCGACCTTTCGGTATTTTTATTCGTGGATGATTTATATTTGCTAAAGTATATGTCATCATGTCACATGCCACATCACATGCCACATCACATACTACTATGCTATGTCATGCATATGCCATGCCATAACATACTATATTTCATATGCTTATACATATAAATACACTAAATACAATCAAAATATGCCAATTTGCCATCCAATAACATGCCATTTGCCATACTATATACCATGCATATACATGCCATTTCACATGTCATTATGCTATATGCCATGCCATGTCACATGTCATATACCATGTCACACCGTATGCCATAACATATACCATGTCGTATGCCATACCATATAATGCTATACCATGCCAAATGCACATCACTATACCATGTCATGCCTATGCCATATCATTATACACATATCATGCATATGGTATGTCATTCACTATGCCATATCATACATATGCTATGTCATTTCATATATATACATTATGTCATGTCATGCATATGCCATGCCATACATCATTTCACATGTCATGAATATGATATGCCATTCATTTCACATGTCATGCATATGATATGTCATACATTATCTCACATGTCATGCATATGATATGTCATTCGCTTCACATTCTGTGAGCATCGTAAGCCTTGCTCTGGGCTTCGGTAGAAACCGGCGCTCACACCCTGCGAAAATGGCAAAATGTGTGACAATTTATAGTGGTTTAGCACTAACTCTTGTGTACATCCACTTCTCCTAAGTCTCAATTTAGGGTTCCACTAAAATACAATTAATTACAACAAGGATTCCACAAATGAATCCTAAACCCTAGTGTTTTTCAGCCTCACACTTAAACCTTTATAATAATCAATCTCATAAACTCTCAATTATAAATTAATGCCAAGCATTAATCACACACCAACCCATAATAGCAAAACCTAATTCTTAGATTGTGGGAATACAATAGAATGAGAGTTTATGATTGCCAAAGGTATAAAATACAAGTAAACTTACTTGTTCTTGAAGATAGAAGCTCAAGGAAATAATTGCTCAGTAAAACTAGCCATTAGAGTGAAAGATATAAAAGTTTTATGTCAAAAATAGTGGTTAGAAAGGGTTTAAAACCCTTCTACAAAGTCACGTACGACCGTACCTGTCTTCGTACACCTATACCAATTTAAAAATTTACTTTAGAAAAATGGGAGGGAAATGAGGTACTACCGTACCAACATTTGTATGCTCGTACCAAAATAATTTTCCTGATAAGAAATTTTCCTGTGAGCTCGCGTACGGTCATACCACCCAATGGTATGCTCGTACCATAATAGGTTTACTGATAAACCAAATTTCTATGAGCAGTGGTACACCTGTTCCAAATAATGGTACGCCCGTACCATGCTCAAACAAAAGTGCTAATTTAGTACGATCAGCCGTATGGTTGTACCACTCATCAAAGTAATTTGGTATGCCGGTACCAAAATAGGTACTCCCGTACCACACACAAAATCATACATAAAAATGGCAAATAACTTAAATTGACTCACACATGACACACAGATCAAAACCTTGGGTCTAACAATCTCTCCCTTTTTAATGTTGGTAAACAATTTAAGTTCAATTTGTAAAAAATTTTTAAATAAAATTTTAATCTAAAAAAATTTTAGAAATCTCCCCCTTTGTTTTAGAATTCATGCCATGAAGTTATAAAAGATCAAACAAGCACAAAGGAAAGGAGAAAATATAGAAATTAGAGTAGACAGATAATATAACATATGATCATATTCATAAACAAAATCCAATGATCAGAGAAATATAGACAATTGTATACTCAACATAAACAGAATTATTATATGATTAAATCACATTATTCAATTTAGTCATAATCAGAGCAAATAATAATAAGCAATAATAGAAATAGACCAAATAAGATAATGAACTAAATAAACATCATATGATATATATAAACTCAAAAAGATGTTCAGTACAATGATAAAATCAAAACTAACATAAAAACTAGCATCTCCACAATCCTAAAAATCATAAAACATCTCCCCCTTTAATAACATCAAAATGATCACTGTGGGTCCTGAGGAGGAGGTGGACTCGATGGAGGAATAATAAAAGGATTCATCATAACACTGATGGAATGGAGAGTCTTAGAGGTAGAAGTCTAGAACTCGTAAAAGTTTACAATGTGTTGAGCAAGTTGCTAACCAAAAGAAGCTGACTGTTGAGTAAGATGTCCAAGCTACTAATCAATCTGGTCAAATCATCGCTCAAAGGTATCCAAATGATTGAGTCAAGCAATGATAACAGCAAGCTGCTGAGAGATAGAATCTAAAGAAGTAGCAGCTACTAGAGCAGTAGTGGAAGTGGTAGCTAGAGTGGGAGGACCATGAACAGTAGTAGATGAAGAAGATCCACCCAAGAAATGATACTGTCATTTACAGCTAAAAGCCGCCTAATGTGTGGCATTGATGGAAGGATTAGACGGGTTAAGCCACTTTGCAGGTATGTTATCTGGAAGTAGAACCTACAAGCGCTGAAAGACTGCTACATCACATCGACCGTAAAGAGAGATAGTGTCATTAGGAAGGCCCAATGACAAAAGGTGATCGAGTCATCAAGAAATATACTCCAGGTACATGACGAACTCATCATCAAAGTCCATTCAAAGAGCATAGAGTGCTCAATGAACAAAGGTCAAGATTAAGACCTTTCGATCCAAGAGAGGGGTGAGTGGAAGGAAAGGCATGTAGCTCCTGGCAGATATAATGAATGAGAGGTCCAAAGAGAATAGCTCTGCTAGGCTGCTTTTAAATGCTGACCTCATGGAAAGAGGTATGATGCCAGCGTCCAGACTAAATAGCGGTGCCCGTGACCATGTAGTAAAGAAAGATGAGGTTAAGGCCCATAATGGTGTCATTAGACTTGGATCTCATGAAAATGAAATAGGAGATCAGTCTATGACAATAGAAGAGAGAAGGTGACTTAAGGCATGATGCCTTCTGTCTAAAAGGGTGGAAAGAGGTATCGAGGGTGATATCCCTCCAAAAGGAATTGTGATCAGAGACTGCAGATTTGGCATTCAAGATACCATCAGTATGAAAACTAAAGAGAGCATCAAAATTGAAGGTAGAAAGAGAATGATGTCTTTTGGAAGTGGAACCTACAGGCGCTGATAGACTGCTACATCACATCGACCGTAGAGAGAGATAGTGTCATTAGGAAGGCCCAATGACAGAAGGTGATCAAGTCATCAAGAAATATACTCCAGGTGCATGACGAACTCATCATCAGAGTCCACTCAAAGAGCATAGAGTGCTCAATGAACGAAAGGTCAAGATTAGGACCTTTCGATCCAAGAGAGGGGTGAGTGGAAGTAAAGGCATGTAGCTCCTGGCATATATGATGAATGAGAGGTCCAAAGAGAATAGCCCTGCTAGGCTGCTTCTAAACATCGACCTTATGGAAAGAGGTGTGATGCCAGTGTCCAGACTAAATAGGGGTGTTCATGACCATGCAGTAAAGAAAGATGAGGTTAAGGCCCATAATGGTGTATTAGACTTGGATATCTTGAAAATGAAATAGGAGATTAGTCTATGACAATAGAAGAGAGAATGTAACTTAAGGCATGATGCCTTCTGTCTAGAAGGGTAGAAAGAGGTATCGAGGGCGATATCCCTCCAAAAGGAATTGCGATCAGAGACTGCAAATTTGGCATTCGAGATACCATCAGTATGAAAACCAAAGAGAGCATCAAAATCAAAGGCAGAAAGAGAATGATGTCTCTTGGAAGTGGAACCTACAGGCGTTGACAGACTGCCATATCACATCGACCGTAGAGAGAGATAGTGTCATTAGGAAGGCCCAATGACAGAAGGTGATCAAGTCATCAAGAAATATACTCCGGGTGCATGACAAACTCATCATCAGAGTCCACTCAAAGAGCATAGAGTGCTCAATGAATGAAAGGTCAAGATTAGGACCTTTCTATCCAAGAGAGGGGTGAGTGGAAGGAAAGGCATGTAGCTCATGGCAGATATGATTAATGAGAGGTCCAAAGAGAATAGCCCTGCTAGGCTGCTTCTGAATGCCAACCTCATAGAAAGAGGTGTGATGCCAGCGTCCAGACTAAATAGGGGTGCCCGTGACCATGCAGTAAAGAAAGATAAGGTTAGGGCCCGTAATGGTGTCATTAGACTTAGATCTCTTGAAAATGAAATAGGAGATTAGTCTATGACAATAGAAGAGAGAAGGTGACTTAAGGCATGATGCCTTCTGTCTAGAAGGGTGGAAAGAGGTGTCGAGGGCGATATCCCTCCAAAAGGAATTGCGATTAGAGACTGCAGATTTGGCATTCGAGATACCATCAGTATGAAAACCAAAGAGAGAATCAAAATCAGAGGTAGAAAGAGATCTTCCATACTGGAGTTTATTATTAATTCGACATAATTTGGATGTAATGAACATTAAGAAAAATGTATTTGATAACATCTTTAATACGGTCATGAACATTCAGCGCAATACAAAGGATAATGCAAAATCAAGGGCCGATTTGAAAATTTTTTGCAGAAGAAAGGAACTTGAACAAGATGCTTGTACTGGTAAATATCCAAAGGCATGTTACACTTTGGATAAACAATCAAAAGGTATTCTTTATGAGTGGTTGAAAGATGTGAAGTTTCCAGATGGATTTGTGTCAAACATGGGAAGATGTGTGGACCTGCGAAAGTTAAAACTATTTGGGATGAAAAATCATGATTGTCATGTTTTTATGCAGCGATTGCTACCAATTGCATTGCGTGAGCTGCTACCGACTAATGTATGGTAAGCAATAACTGAGGTATCATTCTTTTTTAAATTGTTGACTGCAAATAAGATATCAGTTGAAATGATGTTGCAGTTAGAAGGTGATATAGCAGAAATTATTTATAAACTGGAATGTATCTTTCCACTTAGTTTTTTTGATAGTATGGAGCACCTTCCAATACATTTGCTATATGAAGCTAGAATTGGAGGCCCTGTACAATATAGATGGATGTATCCATTTAAGAGATTTCTTTGACATTTGAAACATAATGTCAAAAATAAAGCTAGAGTTGAAGGTTCAATTTGTAATGCTTATTTGGTTGAAGAGGCAACACATTTTTGTTCCTTCTACTTTAAACCATACGTATATACAAAGGATCAAAGAGTTCCACGTAATGATGATGGGGGTGCAATGCCTAAAGTCCCAGGGACTTTATCAATTTTTCAGTGTTCTGGTCATCCATATGGAAGGTGTCAATTCAGATACTTAGATGAACAGGAGTACATTGCTGCTCAAACGTATATTCTACTGAATTATCAGGAAGTGCAACCTTTTATCAAGTAAGTTTTAATTTCAATAGTTATGTTTCTAACCAATTTCATATAATAATAAATACATTTTGATCTATAGTATTTATGTATGATAGCATGTACATTGATGAATTGTGTGTTCAATGTCCTACAATTACGCATGCGAAAATTGACATCTCTCTTGAAAACAATCTTTCCTGTTGGTTTCAAACTTATGTAAGTCACATAACTTTTTTTATCACTTGAATACAATTAATTCATACGCTAAATAGGTACTTATTAGTGTACAATTATTTTTGTATAAAATGTAGGCAATTAATCATTTCATCGAGAACAATTTCATAACGGCCCTCACACTTGGTCCTTTGAAGAAAGTTGAAACATATCCAGTTTACTTTGTTAATGGCTACAAGTTTCATACTCAAAGTCATGCTTCTACATGGTCATCAATAAATAGCGGTGTTTATATAAAGGGATCTAATTACACTATTGATTGTGATGATTATTTTGGTCGTCTCAATGAGATCCTTATGGTGGAATACATGGGATTACCTTTGAAGCGTACAGTTCTATTCAAATGTGAATGGTTTGATCCAACACCCAATATTGGTACAAAGGTTCATAATAAATATAAGCTTGCTGATGTCAATTTTTCTAAATGATTCAATAAATATGAGCCTTTCATACTTGCATTACAAGCTATGCAAGTTTGTTACTTATCCTATCCAAGCTTGCGTAGAGATAAGGTGGATTGGTATGCTGTTTGTAAGGTGAAACCCAGATCAGTACTTGACTTACCAAAAAAACGCTTAACAAATACTGCTGCATTTCAAGAAGATTCTCATGATAATCATGAAATTGATGTTTCGGCCAATGAGCATGTTCATTCCGTAACTCATCCTGATGGACGATTCATTGATATTACTGATAGTGAAGAGGATGACATTGATGATGATGTAATGTTTAGTACATCATCTAATGATGAAGTTGATGAAATTGATGATGATGACATTGATGAAAGTGAATGATACGGGTAATTTTATGATATTACAAATTATTTTCACATAAAAATATCATTATATTATTTCTACTTTTCTTTATTTTTATATTATCAATATTAATTATGTGTTTCTAATTATCACATTATTATTGTGCAGCTATGGCATGAGGACTTGGATGTGGAGGTTGACATTGTCCCCATTCTACTATGCCATCTACATCTTCCCACATACACCGACATCTACGTCTTCCCCATATACACCAATATCACAGAGAGCAGCTACTCAACCATCTACACCATCACATATTCCTATTATGGATGTTGATCCATCAACTACAGCTGACATTGGTTCATAGCGAGCAGTCCATCATGATATGGCTACAGATCATGTTCTAGAGTCACAGACTTCTACACCTCCTGTTCCATAGACATTTCCATTTACACCTTCTACTTCTGTATCTGGATGTACACCAGCTTCAGCATCTATTTCTGCTTCATCATCACCTGCTACAGTATCTGATTTTGCACCAACAGCTACTAGTCGGCATCACCGTATTGAGTGTTATATTGACCATGGAATGTAACATTTTCTAACTTTTCATTTCAAATATATTGTAACTTATATATATTTTGAAATTATTTCATATAAAATTTCAATTTTTGATAGATTGTAGCCATCTTATAGAGTGTCAGCACAGATGAGGGAAATATTTAGCCAGAGATTAGTAGCAGAGGGTACTTCCTGGGCATTAGTACTATCACATGTTGTCTTGCTATATTGGGAGGAGTTTAAGGTAACGAGTTGGTATTTCATGCTTTCAATGAATTTATTACTAACTTTACATGATAATCTTAAATTTTTTTACAGAAACAATTTTATTGGGATGAGACAAAATTCTTTGTTGAGGTTATGTACCAGGCTTGGAGGGATAAGGCATCGGCACGGTAACCATTTATACCATTTATATCATTTTAAAAATAACGTATAATTTAAAATTTATGGAAGTATGTTTCCATTAACACTTATAAATTTCGAGTAACAGGTATAGAGATATGATGAACAAATTCAAGAAAAAGAGAAAGCAACCTGTTTTCTGTAGTGATTCGACTTGGGCTGCCGGGCTATGTTATTGGGAGTTGCCTAAAACACAAGTGCAGAGTGCTAAGGCTTCAAGAAATCGTCATGGTGCATCTGGATATGGCATTTCTACTCACACTTATGGCTCAAAGACTATGTCTGACCACAAGAGAGATTGGGTAACTTTGTTATTTTATCACTAATAAATTCATGTTACTTTTATTTATTGCTTATTATGGATGTGTTTACCATTTAGATGGAGCAAAATGAGGGCCGAGAGCTGACACCTCATGAACTTTTCGTGTACACTCATACACGAAAACATGATAGAGTAACTTTCATCGATGACAGGTCACGTGAGATCAATGTAAGTATGACATTTTTTACTAATATTATTGTAATTTATGCAATTCAAATTAATGTCATTGTATTTTATAATTTTATTAAGATCGGGTGACACATATACGGGAGGTAGCAACGCAATAAAATGATATCATAGATGACTCCCGTATATACCTAGATGCTATAGGTGGGGCCTTAAAGGGACGCATTTATGGGATAGGTTATGACGCTAATAGCTACTACAGTGACTCATCAGTTAGCACATTTACTTGTGGAGCACCTGGAGGTTCTACTCATTCACAACCACATTTAGATGATGCTATTAGTTAGGAGATTCGTGATGCTGTACGTGATGCTGTTCATCATGCATTAGATGCACAGATCCCCATACTATATGATCGAGTTGTACAACAGTTATGAGTTGATCAGAATGTATCTGTACCATCTTCCTCCCAGCCAAACCATTCTGCTCCATCTGGTGATGCTACTACTGCAATTGATACTTTTGCTCCACCATCAGCAACTGCTCCTCCTGATTCTGTTGCACCAGATCTTGGTACTGATGCTCCCCAATGATGTATTAGTTTATACTCTTATAATTTATTATTTTGTTTACTTTACTTTTTCATTTGTTTTGTTAAACGTCAATGATATTGTACTGTGATTCTTTAGATTGAATTGTGGACTTTGGAGAAGTTTCTGAATGATTGATGTGATAATTATAGAAGTGTTGTTTTCACAGGTATCAGATTATTAGATCTTTATATTACAGAGGAAATTCTGCCAAATTTTTAGCAAAATTAATTCTTTTTATAATTTTATGTATTAATATTTTAATTAAAAATTCAAGTATAAGTCTATATAAAATTTTATTATAATTATATCCAATTTTTCATATTTTTAAAAAATATTAAAATATTAAAATATTAAAAAATTAAATTCAATTAATTTTTACGTTTAGTGACGGAAATAGCTACGGAATTCTGTAGCTATTTAGCTACGGAGATGCAGACGGAATTGTCCGTTGCTAATTAGCAACAAAAGAGAAGACGGGAGTCCGTAGCTATTTCACTACGGAATTAGCGACGAAATGTCCATAGCAATTTAGTGATGGATTAGCGACAGAAATAAACTACAGACAAAATCAAGCAACTTTAATGAAGACAGTACCTCATTTTGAGCACGAATCGGCCTCCGGTTCATCAAACCAAACAATTAATTAAGCCATTAATTGAAATAATTAATTTTAAGGCTAAAATCAAGTAGATCTAGATGATTTATGATAGATCCAGAACCCCAAGTGCATGATCTAGCTACTAGAGTCACTAGAAAATTCAAAACCGAAGCGATTCGGGCGAAAATCAGGTTTTTCTGTGAAAATTGAAGCGAATGTGCGCCGCACATAGCCAATGTGTGCCACACATTGACTGTGTATGGTGCACATGGGTATATGTGTGGCACACATGGTAGAGAAAATAGAAAGAAAACCAAAAATTTTTCAGCAGAAACCCTAGATCCAACCCCGATCTAGGTAGATCGGACCTGAAAATGGGTTTTGCTTCGTGGATTTGCATCCAAATCAAGAAAAATAATTTTAAAGTTAAAATTATTTAAAATCTGGCT
>CANYBF010121504.1:0-17435 GCA_948192965.1 Dalechampia spathulata
TAGGGTTAACCTAATCCTGCAAAACTCAAATCAAACGCATAAAAGGAAACAAAAGCAAATATGGCATAAAAATAATAATGGCAATAACATCAATTATGCAGTCAATCAAAAAATCACGGAAACATGCCTAAATTAACATGGTAAAGATGTGGAAATCGAGAAAAATCAAATCTGTATGATGATCATACACGATCGCGTATGATATTGGGATGATCATATGCGATCGCACATGATGATATGCGATCGATGCAATAAACAAAACAACTTATGCGCGCATGCTTAAAACATAGCAAGGATCATTCGGCTAGCAAAATAAATTAAAAACAAACATATACGATTGGAGGAAGATCATATGTGAATGCGTATGATATTGAGACTATCATACTCGTACGCATATGATAATATGCATACAAAATGAAGCGAAATTTAAACAATTAAAACATGCCAAATCAATACGCAAATCATTAAAACGAAACAATTTTTAGTTATGTTTATGCATAAATATCACAAATAACACAAAATAACAATTTAAATCATGTTATGACAATTAAAATCAATGAAAGAAATCAATAAAAAGTAGTTGGCCAACCTCTTATAGATTCTCCAAACGTTAGGGAATGATGATAGCAATCCAAAGTCCAAGCGTTTTTGGATTAGAATTCTCCTAAGTTTGGTGATTTGGTGCCAATTAATTAATCCTAAAGGTGTAGGATTGTTGGAATTAGGTTTTTGGAATCTCCAAATCATGTTTTTTGGCTGCTGACGGCTCCTAGGGATTAGGGTTTTACGTCTAGAATTCCAAACCCTGTGCCAAATGGTGAAATTAAGGTTTTATGGAGTCTGTCCCCGGGTACATATGCGTACGCATATATATCATATGCTAAACCCTAAAACATATACGTACGCATATGTCCATATATGCTAAATCCTAAAGACATACGCGAACACGTATGACTTAACATATGCGGTGGGGCAAAACATATGCGGCGTGTGCCGACCAGAAAAGGGCCAAAATTGGCCCAGAACGGCCCAGAATGCCCTGAATCAACCCGGATTGGCCTAAGACTAACCCGAACTGGCCCAGAAACCTCCTGAATCCGATCTGGATCAAGCCAGTCCAAAAATAGGGTGCGACAAAGACATTATCGATCACTACATTAGAGGCATGCTGCTTATCCTATTATACCAAGTTATACATTCTCGTAGGGACACCAACTGCTTGGTTCACTGATTCCTAGCTAACCCCACGGCTTCCTCTATCACGGCCTCCTCTGCCTCATCCTCTACCTCTCTCTGCACCTTGAGGACTTCCCAAACCAAATCGCATACTCGAATTCTGCTGATAGGAGATACCTTCTGAAACAGTATGAGCCGGAACATTATCACGTACAGAACATTCCCTAGCATAATGTCTGGCCTGTCCACAATGATAACATAAATCTGCTCCCATCCGAGAGGTCCCATGATGCATACGACCATAAGTATGACATACCATCAATCCTGAACCCGTGCTGCCACTAAAAAATAGGGGTCTCCCACGCTATACCCGTTGAGGTGGTATCGGTTGAATCCCTATCGATCGTGGAGGAAACAAACCTCTGAATTTCCCTCTCTTCAGAAATCCTAATAAAGAACTCGGCTCTCGGAATGGTTTTCTTACCGATTCTTGTCTCGCTTGCTCCTCATGTATCATGCGTTCCTGATTCAGTGCATTAGCCATCAAAGCTAAAAAATCTTCATAGTTAAAATCGTGTACCAATGCCCGAATTCGAAGATTCAACCCCTGTTTGAACCTCTTACACCTCTCATGTACGGAAGTCAATATATTGGTGGCATAGTAGGCTAACCGTGTAAATTCCCTTTCGTACTCTGCCACTGACATATTTCCTTGCCTCAAATTAAGAAATTCATGCAGTTTCTGATCTGTATACACAGTAGGTACATATTTATGGCGGAACTCCCTCAGAAAATCATTCCAAGTAAGTATCGAATGCTCTGCCATACTTTGTGGAATTGTCTTCCACCACTCATACTCATCTTCCTATAGAAGAGAAATGGTATATTCAAACTTCACTACCGTAGAACCCTCTATGTTTTCTCCAACCATATCTCTGCTACGTATGGGTCAATGGTCCCAACAAAGTCTATCATACCATAAGATCGTAACTTCTTAAAATCTAACTTGTACTCTTCTCTAGGTTCCGATGGAGGTGGAGGTGGAGCTGGAGTAACAGGTAAGGTCTGACCCTATGCTCGCATATACTGAAGAAACTGAGTAAACTATGATGCCATTGGGTCAACTGCTGAGGTATCGACCCTCTCCGCTTAAGGTGCCCTCTCACTGGGTCCCCCTACTTCCTCTTGCCTTGACTATCTCTCAGCTCTATCTCATATACCTGATGTACTCTCCTGGGGACTGAAATTACCCCCTCCTTCTTTACCCCCAATAATAGCACTGTTGATCATAGCACTTAATCTATAACATAAAACATAAATATAAACCTCACAGTCAGTAGTGGTAAGAACTAGCAAACTCTGCATGTATAGCTTAGTAAACGTAGGCAGCAGTCCTAACTGACAGACCTGAAACTTATTGAGCTAAACCATAGCTTGGTGAGCTAACTAGGCTCTGATACCACTAAAACACGTCGTATGGGGACACGTCCCTGTATATGGTATGGACACTAAACCAATAACCTGGACATTTCATCATACAGTTATTAGGCCAAGCAATAAAACCAAGAACTATATGTCATTTAATAATAAAAACTGTGTATGGCAACATCAATACCCAGTCTATACATCATATACACCAAAATACGGGACAACTACTACCTCTATGACTACAAAGTTACAAGCAAAAGAAAATGGAGTGTGCTTCAAATTCTAGTACCACTTTGAGATCCGTCTATCTCTGTTGACGACCTCTATTCCATCTCTACTCGCTCACCCAAGGGCTCCAAACCTACATTCATCAAATGACAAACGCTGAGATAAACTCAGTGGTGCTAGAGAACATACATAAATAAACATATAAGGCCACAAGCCAGTTCAACAATCGTATAGGAATCACATAACCTTATATCAACTATAAAAAGCATAGCAACATCATCATAGCATACGTTTCTCAAGCATGCAGTATGAATGCAACTAAGCATGCATTCTTCCTTATTCTCATTTTTCCATTCACTCTTATTTTCTGATATTTGTGCACAATCCTTTCACACATACTGGGTCTTGATAGGTACCGGTA
The DNA here is from genome assembly GCA_948192965.1 of Dalechampia spathulata. Classification (NCBI taxonomy): domain Eukaryota; kingdom Viridiplantae; phylum Streptophyta; class Magnoliopsida; order Malpighiales; family Euphorbiaceae; genus Dalechampia; species Dalechampia spathulata. The sequence continues at coordinate 3,254 of CANYBF010121504.1, forward strand.
CTTATCTCCCGAAGGAGGTCACATATCTGTATGGTGCCCTGCACTTTTTGCCATATGGTAGGTCTCGAGACTCATCTCCCTTTTGGGAGGTTATCCATCTAAATGATTCCTAAAGGGAATCCTATAATCATTAATTGACCCAGTATACCTAGAGCTGAGCTCTGCCCTCATTACTCGCTTCCTTTTCTCTCTTTTCCATTCTTCCTTCATTACCATGCATGTCATAAATGCCGCACATGCAATTATTTTTCATCCATAATAGAATACACATTCATGCTCTTAGAAAGCAAGAAAAGCATCAAGTTAAAGCATATCAAACACAATCATCCATAGATCACACCTAAATAGTAGAATATCAACACGAAGCCTCATACTTAGCCTTTACTTAAGTCTCAAGGCATAGGAATGAGCCAAACATACCGAAACACAAACTAGCACAAACCTGGAATTAAAACACTTCTAAAGTAGGCTTGTAATCTCGCCTTAAATGATCACCAAGCTTAACTTCTAGTCCTCACTCATCAAAAGCCACTAAGTACACTTTCCCCAGCTACTAATAAATGTTTAAAAGGGTTTAGAATTGTTTAGAACTGATAAGAAATGAAAGAACCCTTAATATTTATCCTTTGATTCGTCAAACTTAAGTTGTGTATGGCCGTACGGATCATGGTACACCCGTACTGAACTAAAACTTCTGATGCACACAATTTCTTGCGAGGGACGATACACCCGTACCACATTCGGTATGCCCGTACATCTACATTCTACCTGACAAACCCAACTTCCTACGAGTTTGTATATGGTCGGACCACCCCTTTGGTATGTCCATACGATCACTCCCCTATTTGGTATGCCCGTACAGAATTTTGTACGCCCGTACCACTACTTAAAATCAGACTAAGACTAAATCAAAGCCTATTCCCTCACAATGCTTGTACCAAAACCAATACCACACAAAAGAACACTTTTAATACACCCTTAAAAAAACGTAATGGCTGTCTCTTATCCAACCAGGAAGACATACCCCTCAATAAGGTGGCAACAACGCCAATAAAAAAGATATACACAAATCACAACACACGAAATAGATACATATATCACAATACACAAGAATCAATATATCATCAAATACCTCAATCCTACCATTCATCTAACACATGCACACATTAATGCAAAACTCCTAGGGTCTCTAATGTGGATGTGACATGTTATATTATAAAGATGTAAAAATAATGAAGTGACTAAGTGTGCTTGTATAGTTAATTACTAGTAAGATTGGTATTAATACTTAGGGATAATTAAACTTATAAAACAAGTGTAAGTTAAGTATTTGAATTTATAAACTATTTGAATTATTCTTAATGATTGAATTATTAAAATTATATACAGGAAAAAATCAATTAAGTGATAAGAGAATAAGTTTCTTAACCTTTATGAATGAATATGGAAGGTATGAAGCTACTATGATGAAAGATAAAATAACATGTGTAACTAAGAATATTTAGTGCATATATAGTATAAAAATGTAGTTCTCATATGGGTCATTAATACCTTGATGGAAAACTAAATTACAAGGAACCATGTACCATTAATCTATAAATTGTTAAATGAATAACTATTCCAAGCTATAATGGAAGATAATACCTTTTAGTTAATATTAATGATCAAGTCCTAAAATGCATATTTTTCATACATAAAACGGTCCATTTTAGATCAAGAAAGTAGCTAGAACATTTAACTTGGTTATATTTCTGTGTTTCACAAGTTAAAAGAAGTAAAAAGTAAAAAGGAAGCTAATTTGACATTTTTACCACATTTTGGAATCAAAGGCAAAATACATGCCATATGACCAAAGCTTATATAAGAAAGGAAACAAGGACCTGACAGATTTAATTTTCTGTTTTTAAATTCAGGATTAGATCAGATTCAATTTTGAAGATAAGGATTGATAATTATTTTTTTTATTTATTTAAAACTATAAATAGGAGACTTGTTCCTATTATAGCCAAAGGGATCTTTTTTAGATTCGTTTCAATTGAATTTTAGCATTAATATTATTTTATTTTTCCTTCAACTATTTCTTTTTATTTTTCTTTATTTTTGAATTGATGTTGTTGCCTATGATGCTTGGCTAGGCATTTTATTTCTCAATCAAGAGCCACACAATTAATTATTTGAAGATTATATGAGATCAAATCGTTCCTAATTTCAATGGTAAATTAGAATTAAGTGTTAATTAGAATTAAGTTCTTCTAATCCTTAACATAATTTCTGGAAGACTATGTACGAAGTTGATTCCACCATGTCTATTTGGAAATTAGAGGTGATTGTAGAGCTGCTTCTTGGTCATCTTACAAATAAGGAAGAATTGGTTCATGCGAGGCTTTCTCGGTGTTCTATAACTAATTTAGTGATTTTTATCATTGGATTATCATTGCATTAATGATCATGATTTGTCAATAATTAATTATGGCTTACGATTGGGAAGTCCTTACAAATTGATATTTTCCAAAAACTAAAATTCATTTTAATAATTTTCTCTAATTATTTTAAATTATTTTTATTTTATTTTTGATGTAAAGAATTGAAGGTTCATTCCATCCTTGTGGGATCGACCCTTCTTCCATTACTGTAAAATCATTAAATATCTACATTAGAGGAAGTAAGATTTAATTTGATAGTTTTGACACCTGATCAAATTTTGGCACTGTTGCCAGGGATGGTAATTAACGTTCTTTTGATTCTTTGTTTATGACTTAATCTTCTACAAGAAATTTGAGCTTTGATACTAAAATTGAGAAGACTACAAAAAGATTAAGGAAAGAGAGGCAAAAAATAGAAGACTAGCCTCTGTATCAAAGAGTTCGAGTACGAACGAAGAAGTAGCTAGTGAGGATGATGTTGATAATAAGAGTTTTAATGAAGTCATCATGGCTATCAATCAGCAAACTCTGCAACAAATGGTTATTGTGCCAATAGATCAGACCCTGCTATGTATTACCTCCGAGGATTTAACAGCTCCTCTGGAATTAAAATCAAGATTGATACAACTTTGCCTACTTTTAGAGGACTGGAAAACAAGGATCCTTACAAGCACTTGAAAGAATTATATATGGTTTGTAATAGCATGAAACCATAAGGTGTGATTTTAGAATAAATCAAGCTAAGAGCTTTTCCCTTTTCCCTTATAGATGCAGCTAAGGACTAGCTTTACTATTTCTCATCCGAAGCTATCAATACATGGAATGAGATGGCCAGATAGTTTTTGGATAAATTTTTTCTAGCAAAAAGGGTAGCTCAGATAAGGAGAGATATCTGCACAATTAGGTAGAAAGAGGTGGAGAATTTGGATGAATACTGAGAGCGTTTTAAAAGGCTTTATGCATCCTGTCCTCAACATGGGATAATGGAGCAAAATTCAATCGAGTACTTCTACGAGGGACTGCTATGAATAGAACAGAAGATGATGGATGCAACAAGTGGTGGCCCCATTATCAACAAAATGCCACAAGAAGTACACAACCTGATATCAATCATGGTAGCTAACGCACAATCTTTTTCCACAGAGAAGGAGACACCAAGGAAAGTACATGAGGTAAGTACTTCAAATCAATAATCTAAAATTTCACATCTTACCTCTGTTATATAGGATTTTACAACTAATTTCAAGCTTGCCAAAGTCTGTAGGATTTGTACACAGTCAGACCACCATACTGATAAATGCCCAGAAATACAAGAGGAAGAAGAAGAGCAAGCTAATGCGATAGAAGGATTTCCTGGACCACCACAGAAGAATTATGACCCATTCTCAAGATCATATAACTCAGGTTGGAGAGATTATCCGAATTTGCCATATGGCAACTAGCAGAATAATTTCCAGCAACAGAGGAACAACCAGCTGAAATAGTCAAGTACATCTTTAGAAGAAATGATTAAAACCTTAGTCACTAACACGCAACAATTTCAGCAGGCCATGGAGACCAGAATCAAAAATCTAGAAAATCAAGTAAAGCAGATTGCTACATCATTGGGGAAAATTGAATCCCAAGGGAAACTTCCATCTCAGGCAGAAGTAAATCCAAGAGAGAGTGCAAACACAATAACTTTAAGGAGTGGCCAAACCTTACCAGAAGTTACTGCCAAAAAACTGAAGCCTGATGTGGAGAAGGAGATTGAAATAAAAAATCCTAGGCTGGAGGAAGGAGAAAAAAATATCCAACTAGCAGCAGTTTGATGTCCCTTTTTGAAGCGGTTGGAGAGAACAAAAAAAGAAAAAGAATAGAAAGAGATACTGGAAAGTTTTCACAAAGTGAGGTTAATATTCCTCTATTGGATACGATTAAACAAGTGCAAAGATACATGAAATTTCTAAAAGATTTATGAACTAAAAGGAAATTAATCAGATTTTAAAAAGTAAGTGTTAATGAGAGTGTTTCAGTAGTGATTCAAAGGAAAATGCCATTAAAGTGTAAGGATAAGGGAGTGTTTACAATCCCCATAAAAAGTAGAGAGATTTGCATAAATAATGCCATGTGCGATTTGGAAGCCTCGATAAATATAATGCCCTCATCCATTTTTGAGTCTTTGAATGTAGGACCCTTGAAGGAAACCAGAGTATTAATTTAGTTAGTGGACCGGTAGACGATCTACCCCATCAGAGTTTTGGAGGATGTACTAGTGCAGGTTAACAAACTTATTTTTCCTGCTAAATTTTATATTGTGCAGATGGACAGTAGAACATCTTCGAAATCATCCAACCTTCTATTAAGAAGACCTTTCCTAACAATAGTAGAAATAAAAATATATGTCCATGAAGGGACATTGACAATGGAGTTTGATGGAAAGGTGATCAAGTTCAATATATATAATGCCATGAAGTACCCTCTCGATATCTCCAATGTCTATACTATGGATACGTTTGATCCACTCATGCAGCAGGTTTTTAAATTAAGTGATGAAGATGAATTAAGATTAGCCCTTAACATTGTCAAATTTCATGAGCAATCGCTGATTTTAAAGGAGGAACTGCTGCAAGCTATTGATGATCTAAATGCAGATCCTAAAATTGAACAAAAATCGAATTTAATTAGCCAACATACTAAATTATTTTGCTCAATTTTGCAGGCACTAGAATTAGACCTGAAACCTCTTCCCAATCATTTAAAGTATGCTTTTTTAGAGAATTGAGAAATATTGCCAGTTATAACTTCAAACAAGCTTAACGAGAATGAAGAAAAGGCGTTGGTAGCAACCTTGAAAAAATTTAAGGAGGCAATTAGCTGGACAATAGCCGATATCAAAGGAATCGGCCCATCGACATGCATGCATCACATACTGTTAGAACCAGACTGTAAATCAATGAGAGAGGCTAAGAGAAGATTGAATCCAATGATGATGGAAGTCATGAAAAAGGCAATTTTAAGGCTACAGGACACAAGCATGATTTATCCAATTTTTGACAGCCAATGGGTAAGCTCGGTGCATGTTGTACCAAAGAAGATAAGAATTAGAATAATTTGCAATGAAGAAGGGGAGTTAGTGCACACTCATGTTCAGAATGGGTGGAGGGGTTTGTATTGACTATCAAAAATTGAATTCCACTACATAGAAGAACCATTATCCTCTTCCATTTATTGATCAGATGCTTGAAAGATTGGCAGGTCAAATGCACTAGTGCTATTTAGATGGATAAATGGGATTCTACCAAATTCTAGTTGCACCCGAAGATCAAGAAAAAACTACATTTACATGCCCATTTGGAACCTTTGCCTTCAACCAAATGCCATTTAGACTTTGCAATGCACCAGCTACATTTCAGCAATGCATGGTCAGTATTTTCTCTGATTTTGTTGAAAATATCATTGAGGTATTCATGTATAACTTTATAGTTTATGGAAATTCATTTTATGAATGCCTTGATAATTTAGCAAAGGTGTTGCAATGATGTATCAAGAAAAATATGGCCCTGAATTATGAAAAATGTCATTTCATGGTTGATTAAGGATTAATTTTAGGCCATATTGTTTGAAGGAAAGGAATTGAAGTAGACAAGGCTAAAATCGATGTTATCAAGTCACTACCTTACCCCTCAACTATGAGGGAAGTTTGATCTTTTCTTGGACATGTAGGTTTCCACAGGAGATTCATAAAGGATTTTTTTAAAGTTACCCAACCACTTTGAAAACTCTTGCAGAAGGAATTCAACTTTGTTTTTGATGAATTCTATAGAAAAGCATTCGACCAGCTTAAGAAGAAGTTAATTACAACCCCAATTATGCAACCACCAGATTGGAAATTGCCTTTCAAAATCATGTATGATGTAAGCAACTATGCTGTAAGAGTAGTACTTGGTCAATAAAAAGGAAAAGAACCACATATGATCAGCTATGCATCAAGGATATTAGACAGCACTTAGTTTAATTATTTGACAACTAAAAAAGAATTATATGTTGTAGTCTTTACATTAGAAAAATTTCATTCTTACTTACTCAGTACTAAAGTAACTATATTCTCTGATCATGCAACGCTCAGATATTTGTTGAAGAGAAAAGAGGCCAAACCTAGATTGATTCACTGGATATTATTGCTTTAAGAATTTAATTTAAAACTACAAGACAAGAGGGGATTAGAGAATTTAGTTACAGATCATCTGAGCAGATTACCAAATTCAGAGCCATTCAAATTTTATGATGAATTTCCCAATGAATTGACATTGAGTGCAATAAAAAAATTCACCTTGGTACGCTAACTTTGTTAATTTTTTGTTTACCAAGAAGTTGCCAGAAGATTTATGAAGGAACGAGAAAAACTGGATCAGAAGCATCATAAAATATTATGTTTGGGATGAACCATATTATAAAAACATTACACTGATCAAGTTGTGTACAGATGCATTCCAGAAATTGAAGTTAATTCTGTGTTAAGGTTCTGCCATACGTATGTATATGGAGGCCACTTTGGTCCAAAAAAGACAGCACGGAAAGTTTTAGAGAGTGGACTATACTAGCCAACCATACATTGTGACACTTATTTATTCTGCAAACATTATGAGAATTTCCAGAAAACAGGAGCCTTAGACAAAGAAATGAAATGCACCAGCAAGGAATCATGGTTTGTGAGATATTTGATGTATGAGGGTTGGATTTTATGGGTCCATTCCTACCTTCATTCTGTCATGTTTATATTTTGGTATTAGTTGATTATGTGTTGAAGTGGGTGGAAGCCAAAGCCACCAAATTCAGTGATGCTAAAATTGTGGTCAATTTTATCAGGACTAACGTGTTCAATAGGTTTGGAGTTCCAAAGGTGATAATAAGTGATTGAGGCATGCATTTTTATAATAGGGAAGTGGCATGTTTGTTGTGAAAGTATGGTGTAACATATAGAATGACCACTGCTTACCATTCTCAGGGAAATGGATAAGCCAAAGTCACTAATCGAGAAATCAAGTCCATTTTGGAGAAAATAGTGAGCCCCAATAAAAGAGATTGGAGCCTGCGAGTTGATGATGCTCTATGGGCGTACAGAACTGCTTACAAAATTCCTTTAGGAATATCATCGTTTAGGATCGTATATGGTAAGCCTTGTCATTATGAGTTGAACTTGAACATAAGGCTTATTGGGTAGTGAAATAATGTAATATGTTAATCGATGAGGCTGGAAACCATAGGAAATTACATATTCAGGAACTAGAGGAAATCAGGAACAAAGCTTACAAAAACTTAGGAATATATAAGGAGAAGACATGTAAATTTCATGACAAGCATTTAAGTAGGAAAGAGTTTGCAATAGGGTAGAAAGTGTTGTTGTATAACTCTAGAATTAAACTATTTCCTGGCAAACTGAAAAATAAAATGGTTAGGACCGTTTGAGGTGAAACGTATTTTCCTACAAGGAGTAGTGGAAATTCAAAGTTTCAATTTAGGAAAAATGTTCAAGGTGAATGGACATCACCTTAAGCTATTTTATGAGGGATTTTTTAAAACAACCAATGTGTGTTATCATGTTGAGCGAGCCTTTTCCAGAGTAGAACACATTAGGATTCGAGCTGAGACTTAAAACTAGAACTAAGTTTTTTCAGCTTAAGTTTTAATTTTTCTAGTTTTGTTAGATGTTATGCCCATAAGGCAATAAATAAAACAACAGTCAGTTTTTAGTTAGTTAAAATTTGTTTTCTTATCTTTTAAATTTTATCTTCTTCTTCATAATCTAATTCAATTCTCTTAATTTTATTGCAGGAAGTACGATGGAATTTTCTGGACACAGTAAAATTTTATCCTTGGAGTTTTAATGGAGGGAGTTTTCTAATTTAACTTAAAATCCTTTTAAAGTTTATCTTTTAAGGACCTTAAATATTTACCCACCCTATTTACTGTGTAGGACCCATTATACTTTCTCTCCCCTCAATTTTTACTTTTCCCCTTTTCTCTTAAATTAGGGATTTCAGCAACCAAGGTTTACACAAGGAAATTTACTGGTGCCGATTTGGTGATGAAACGATGCATTAGCAAAGAGCCCATCATGGTGGACGACGATGAGATAGCACCACCAAAAAAGAAACCAACAGTTTTTGCTCCTTCCCCCTGACCGATGGTAGATATCGAATACATCAAAATTAAGTTTTATACCAGCCAGAAGTTGCCCAAGTCACAATAGTATGATCAAGCATGGTTGCCACTAAAGATGGTAGACGATGATTCCCACCGTATGGCTTAGCGATTGATACAAGCCATGATAGAGGAATCCGAAGAGATACTCAAAGAGAGAGAGTCTAGTCCAGAGAGAGAAACATTGATGGAGAGGCAATAAGAAGAATCAATAAAGCAAGCCACTCCCAAAACAGCAGAACCAGTGATCAAACAACTAGTAAAAGAGCAATTAGAGGACATGCTTCCCATGCATGCCAGACCCAAATGGCTCAAAGGTGCATTGCCAGCTCCTCTATTTAAAATCAATGGACACTTCAAATTTGGTAAAGAAGAGAAGAAGAATTTTGCTAAGGTTATCAACCTTAGAGTTGTCCAAGGTAAGACAATTAATTACCCCACTGTTGATAGATTGAATTTGAAATGTTCTGATTATATTACAGGTATGATATAGCAACGGTATTTAGAAATTAATTGTCTAGTTTACTATGAATTGGTTTATGAATTTTATAGTACCTTTGTTCTTGATAAAAATCTGTTGATTGCTTTGGACAGCCCTGATGTTATTCGATTCTGACTTTTGGGATAGTGTTTTTCTTTTTCTATCAATAAATTCAATTTGACTCTTGGTTTGATTGATGAAGTAACATATGAATATGTAGATGCCTTCTACAATATTCCTAAAACATTTAATGCAGAGGAGCTATGGGAGAAGTATACGGTTGTCGCCAATATTCCTACTTGCTAGACAGTTCTTTAACTTATCTGCATAGACTGTTAGCTCATTGTTTTTCTTTCGGGAATGATACGCTAGAAATTGTAATGAGAGTGGAGCTATTTTTCCTCTAATGTATTTTAGAAAGGAAGGCAGGCAACTTAGGTTGATTCATCATAGTACAACTGAAGTTAACAGTCGTCACTTCTAAGCGACTGATTCTTGGTCATGTTGTAACCCACCTTACCATCCAATGAAATCTATTTAACCCTTTTTGTCATAATCTCCATAAGAATGTTGACCTTTTACCTCGTAACTTGTCTAGTTTAGATGAGATGGGATTACTATGCAAGACGCAAGAAGCCCCTAGCTATAGATTTTATCCCCTGGATTAATTGTTCATATGTCTAACAGAGTTTTCAGGAAGGGGAAGATGACAGTTGATCCTACAGCAAAAGTAGGTGAACTGCACCACTCACTAGAGATGCAACAGTGATTACCCCACCAACAACAAAGTAAAACCACAGGCAATATCTGAAAGTTTTCAATCTATTTTTACTATTTTTGCTACTACTATGTTATATCTCACATTGGGGCAATGTGGTTTAAGTGTGGGGGGGGTGAATGCTATTGAGTTTTGTGTTTATTTATGTTTTGTGGATTATTTTTTATGCAGGTTAGGTGTTTGGTCAAAAATTTTTCATTTTTACCTACTTACTTTTGTTTTACACTTAAGCTACTCAATCTATTTCTTTTTTTTCAAACCTTTAAATCTATTTTCTTTCAAAGCAGTCTTTGATGTTGAGAATATGTCATTGTTTTTTATGACTCTACATGAGTAATTACTGATAAATGTTCACCTAGAGGCAGAATTGATGAAAATACTTGGTGATTGATTTACAATATTTCTTCTATGCCTTTAATCTGATTTTAAATTGCATGAATAAATTGGCATATATGTAGTTTATGTCCCTAGCACCAGGTTATCTACACTAGAATTATTTAAAGCTAAAACTAAAAAATAAAGAGAAAAATGTGTTAAAACCAACATTAACCAACTTGAATGGTACGATATTTAAGTTCCTTAAGCAGATTATATATGGAGCAGTCAATGATTGGGAGAATTTACCCTTTGTAGGTTGTTACAAGTTTGAAAAAGACATACACTCTTCAAAAGGAATTTAACACTTTTTATCATTGCTAATTGGTTTTAGGTGGATCAGACCTATGAACCCTTTAAGCTACTATAGTATACAGAGACATTAGCAATAGGAGAGTACCCCCCCCTATTTTAGGCCGATTTATATCTCGCTTACATGATTCTTGAATTTTAAAATTTTTTTGCTAATAACTAGTTTGTTGAAATGAATAAAAATAGAGTAATGGATGCTTGGTGGGTTTAGAAATTTGTTGCTATATGTTGATTTATGTTAAATGTTTGCTTAGACACAATGCATGTTAGCTATACAAGAATGTTATGGATTGAAATCCTTGTGTTTTCTAAAATTCTATTGATGGTTGGGGTGTTTTGATGAAAGTACATATGTTGGGAAGTTACAAATATATGATGTTGGTTTGACTCTTGCTCTTTTTTCTGAAATGGATTGAGTTTTTGAATTGACATAAGGGATTTAGAATGCTTGAGAGCAAGCATCGAGTAAGTGTGGGGGTATAAGATCAAGCGCTAAAATGCATATTTTTTGTATATAAAATGATCCATTTTAGATTAGGAAAGTAGCTAGAACATTTGACTTGGTTATATTTATATGTTTCACAGGTCAAAAGAAGGAAAAAGTAAAAAAGGAAGTTAATTTAGCATTTTTACCATGTTTTGGAATTAAAGGTAGAATACAGACCGTATGACCAAGGCTTATGAGCATAAAAGAGGGCACAAGGACCTGACAGATTTAATTTTTTGTTTTTAAATTCTGGATTATATTAGATTTAATTTTAGAGATCTTATCTGAAGATAAGGATTGATAATTATTTTATTTATTTATTTAAGCCTATAAATAGGAGACTTGTTCTTATTATAGGGAGTATAATCTTTTTTAGATTTGTTTCAATTGAATTTTAGCATTAATATTATTTTATTTTTCCTTCAAGTATTTCTTTTTATTTTTCTTTATTTTTGAAGTGATGTTGATGCCTATGATGCATGGCTAAGCGTTTTATTTCCCAATCAAGAGTAACACAATTAATTATTTGAAGATCATGTGAGATCAAATCGTTCCTAATTTCAATGGTAAAATCATTATTCAATTTAATTCTGTAAATCGATGAACCATTGTATTTCTTAGCAACATGATAAAAAGGGCCCTTTGCATGGTTCTATTTTATACATACTGCTAAGCAAGTTATTTAATTCATAATTATCACTCGATTCACTAAAGTAGCAATCAAATAATTAATTGAGGTAAAAGGCTTTTAAACCTCTTTGTGAATTAAATGATCTAGTTTGAACATGGTGGAGCTGGTTCTTAACTATTAATTAGAATTGGGTTCTTCTAATCCTTAATGCAATTTTTGGAAGACTATGTGCGAAACTGATTCTATCGTGTCTATTTGGAAATTAGAGATGATTGTAGAGATACTTCTTAGTCATCTTACAAATAAGGAAGAATTGGTTCATGCGAGGCTTTCTTGGTGTTCTAAAACTGATTTGGTGATTTTTATCATTGGATTATCATTACATTAATGATCATGATTTGACAATAATTAATTATGGCTTGCGATTGGGAAGTCCTTATAAATTGATATTTTCCAAAAACCAAAATTCATTTTAATAATTTTCTCCAATTATTTTAAACTATTTTTATTTTATTTTTGACGTAAAGAATTGAAGGTTCATTCCATCCCTATAGGATTGACCTTTCTTCCACTACTACAAAATCATTAAATATCTACATTGGGGGAAGTAGGATTTAATTTGACAATTTTGACACCTAATCAATTAATGAAGAATGAAGAAATTTTAGTTAATGATTATTAAATGGTAGTGCATAAAGGGACATGCCAGTTAAGTGGTGAAAGGCTTACAAGATCATTAAAGAATGATTTAAACATGTGCATGTAAGAGGTTAATTAAATGACATGTATGTTGATATGAATTATTAATTAAAATTTATGCCTAGTAGTAGGTGATTAACTATAATAAAGTGTAATTAATTGGTATTAATTAAGCCTAAAAAGGGTTATATTATCAAATGTTTGTAATGCATAACATGTGTGTAAGTGTGTACTATCTTGTTATATTGACTGAATGTAAAATAAACAACTCATTAGTGGAACTAACATTTGAATTAAAAGGTAAACAATACTAGTAAATGCTAATGAATGAATAAGTATTATAAGGTAAATAAGTGTCATATAGCTACCATGTAATATTTGATCATATTTGTTTTTGCATTAGGAGCATGTACATGTATGCTTATCAAGCTACTTAGAAATTGCTCAACACCTATTCAAACTTCACTTTAACTGAAGCATGTGTAGAGAGGTGGCATATTTTAATGTTATTCTATTGAATTAAAAATTTCATTGGAATCCTTATCTTATATGCATGATTGAAATATAACTATAGTGTGTAAGATTCATAAACTAATAATTAGATCAAATTAAGTAAAGACTTTTATGAGAAATAAATAGATTATGTGCATGTAATTGGTGCAAAAAAGAATGATTTTATGTTCTTGTAATTGTTATATCAATAAAGGATTCATCGCCTCAGATTAATTATTGGGATTTATCTAATTATTCATGAAACTATATGTTATTCAAGATGCTCTTGCCAAAGTAAAATGCCTAAGGGTGAATGAGATATATAAGGGTATTTTGGGAATAAAGATTGTTAGTTCTAAAAGTAGTGGTTAAGAGGGGAGTAAATTGACACATTTAAAAAAATTAAAACCAAATAGTAAACTATTTTTAAAATAGTGAACTAATTTAAAATTTAATGAACTATTATGACAAAGTAAAATCAATTCTAAAACAGATCAAAGTAGTGAAAATAAATTGATTGATTTTAGAAAACTTCTATTTAGAAAACAGTAGATTATTTTAAGTGAAATCCTTTTTGTAATAGCCTTTTAAAGTAAGACAATTTTAAAAAATAGTAGGCTAAAAGTATAGGAGAATAAAAGAAATAGTGAACATACGATGTATAATACTTCGGCCTTAATGCCTACATTCACTCACTCAAAACCAATATTTTAAGGCTTCATTATAATAAGTCACTACAACAAGTTCTCAAGGCTAACTTGAAACCTTTACAACTAAAAGCTTTTATTAGGCTAGTGTCGCACCCTAATTTTGGACCGGCTTTGATTCGGATCGATTCCGAGTTGATTCTGGGCCATTTAGGGTTCTTTCGGACCGTCCGGGGTCCTTTCAGATCGGGCTAGGCCCGTTTAGGGTTTTATTTAGCACTGTCGGGAGGATGTACGATCACATATGTCCCATTACACTCCGCATATGATCATGTGCGATCGCATATGTTTCAATACACAACATACGCGATCGCATATGTTCCCGAGGGCAGGCCTAATTAAACCCTAATCTGCCATTTGGCTTAAGGACCAGGAATTTTGAGTGAAACCTTAATTTTCTAGCAGCCGTCAGCAGCCGTCAAACACCATTTTGACACTCCAAAACTTAATTCTAATCAATCTAAGGCCTTAGGATTAATCAAAACGCATTAAAATCAATTAGAACTAGGCGTTTTAACACCCTAAACTTGGATTTAGATTGGGTTTGGATTGCTATCATCATTCCCGAACGTTTGGAGAATCTACAAGAGGTAAGTTATTTCTTTTTATTGATT
>CANYBF010121540.1:0-10751 GCA_948192965.1 Dalechampia spathulata
ATTCATCCCATGCACCATGCATACGCTATGCATACATCACGCTATACACCCAACGCTAAAATAAAATCAAACATGTTAACGCATAAACGCTATATACTATTTGCCATAATATATGTTTACATATTAGGATTGCCATATCATGCATATGATATGTCATGCACGCTCATATGTTATACATATGCCATGTTACTTTTATCGCTATATCACATGACATGCATATGCCATGCCATCTAAATGCCATATAGCTTTATATGTCATTTTACGTGCAACCTTGCAATGCCAATTCACATGACGCGCTATGTGCTTACCATTACGCTTGCATGCTTGCCTGCTTAGGACAATTAATCCCAACTAAAATGGTAAAATCAATTTTGGAAACTCATAGAATAGATCTCCACCACCCGAGCCCAATCTCTGAAGGGTTTAACTAGCACTCATGCTATGGGTCGGTTGGACCAATTCGGAACCATCCGGTGGCGACTCCCTTAAGACTCTTTCGAGTCCGTATCATTCCCTAAGGGAACCCCTTAGGAAGACTGCGCTTTCGCTCCAAGTGTGGTCCCCGATCTGTGACTTTCACAAGCCTCGCTCTAGGCCCTGGCAGAAACTAGCGCTCACAATGATGAAGATGATAACTCAACCTAAATCTTCCTCTTAGCTAAAGTGACAACACGTTGTCTGGTGAACTTTCTAGCAGGCTATCGAACTACCTTAGACTTTCCCTAATACTTTTTGGATCTAGATATGTAAGAGGAAGAAGAATGTTTCTATGAAGAAGGACTACTGTCAAAAATGGTGGCTAGTGCAACTAAGAAGATAAAATGGAAATTAGGAGGATAAACATATTAGTAAATGGGGAAATAAGAAAAAAGTAGTAATAATACCTGGCACAATGAGATTCTTAAAAATAGATGCCTACCAAGTTCAAAATAAAGTATGAAGATCATTAGATGAATGATCTAACTTATGTATAAAAGATTGTAGGAGGCTCTTCTCATAGGCGCCTTAAGCCTCTTCAACCATAGAAGTGTCATAACTAGCTTTATCAATAAGAGTTGGGTGTAGAGGATGTTGATCAGGGATAGCCTGCTGAAAATCAAACTTTCTACATCATTAAAAGGGAAGGTAAGGCTCTTTAATAGCTCTACTTAATATGAAAAAATTGGTAGAAGCCCCACCTTTAAAGAGTATATGAAAGCTGTCCAAGTGACTGTAGCATGAGGAAGGAAATGTATCAAAGGTCAGCCTTTAGAAATAATATATAATGGCAGCATCAATCATAGAGCATGTGCAACTGGTAACTTGTAAGCCATGAAAATCTACCCGGTAGATGGGATCTACTGAAAGTGTTGGAAAGTAGGTGAATAACCATAACTACACTAACTAAGCATTTTTGCCCATCTTATAAATCAGCTCATTTAAAACAGTCTTAGTAAGGTCATTGTATACCACTACTACTAATAACATAGTGTTAAATGCACACCTCCCTCTATGGGTAATATAATGAGCCACTAGAAGGTACTTACTACTCCGTTGGCCTGATGAAGGGCAGAAGAAGAGTTTACATAATAGACACCATATAAAGTATGTGTGCTTTATTTTAAGATCTTATAGTTGACCTTGCATAGGTGGAATACTTTGTGTCATAACCATTTAAAGACTTTATACTCTTGATGAGAATTAGTACCTCAAAACCAACCACTAATAAGCTTGTTAGGGTGAGTACATCTCTAAGGGTGATGGACATAGGCATAGGCTGAAAGATGAAGGAGTTGTAATTCTTAGATAAAAATTGAGAGGCTATTAAAAGTAAATAAGCTGAGAAAGGAATCTGTGTTATGGACAACTAAATCATAGGCTTGATTTTGGCTTTCTTCCATCAATCAAAGAAGTGTGGGGTTAAATTATTGACCCATTTAACCAATTTATCTGGAATTCAAGGCCATGCTTGAACAAAAGTAACTATGGAGATTACTTTACTTTACCATAGAGAAGCTCCTTACTATATCTCATTGAGAAAGGGAATGTTGGTTCTCTAGTTATTTGATAAGGAGGTATCATCTGAGATATAAAGCAAGAATCAACCTACAAAAAGGGAAGGAGTTAATGAGTAGAATGTAGGGAAGTGTGATATAAAGGTAATGAAATGAAGTTACCTGTTGCTAAGGTTGAGTACTTATAGGAGCAAATGTAGGCTTAGAGTTAGGGAAAGAGGAAGGACCAATAATAATTATGCATTTTACAAGTAAGTGATTATAGCATTTTTTGTATCTATTAATGACAATAAAGGAAGTACAGTTGAAACTTGTGTTTCAGGTTCATCAGGTGTAAGACATTCCTAGGCTAATTTTGTAGTTTTAAAGATTAAGTAGTGATTTAAACTATCTTATGATAGTGTTATATGTTTAAGAAATATGAATCAATTCATTTCCCCCAGCAAAATTCTTATTTTTAATCATTACCCCAAGTATTTACATTAATGAAAATTTAGTAAAATTTTAGCAGTAACGCAATAATCCCAAAACTTTTTACAAGCATAAATGTCACAAATACCATAATAATTTCATCATAGGATCACAACAGTACCTTCATAAAGTTATGCTAATATGTTTGAAAAAGAAAGTTAGCTAACCTATTGCTACCATTTTAAAGTTACTTTATTGGTGTTTGAATTTTGGAATAACATATTTGAAAGGACATAATTGCTTAGGAGTATTAGAGTGTGTTCCAATACTCTATATCAAAATTGAAATGCTTTACTTTTGACTTCATGAACTTATCATCAACCTACAAAGAGAATAATAAATGGTTAAAATTAAATTGGTATTTTAAATATCATTTAAAAGTATGAATCACCATATAAGAATGATTGGATAAGTATGACATATAATATAATACGTATATTATTACACTGTGATATATAGGTATATTATAATATAAAAATACATTACAATATGATAATATAATGTATATACTTATTATATAAATATATAATATATAATGTTATAATATAATATTGATATATAATGTAGATATATAATATTATAATATGATATAATATATATATATATATATATATATATATATATATATATATATATGTGTTATATTATATCTATTGGGTTTGTCAGTTAGTGTGTGTGTGTGGCGTGAAAGTGTGAAAGTGCATAAGTGATCATAGTTATCCTCGTCTTTTACTAAAAAAAGAGAAGGTAAGTTTAAAAGCTAAGGTTTATAAATTAATAGGAATTGGTTTTTTATTTTTTATTTGAATTTAATTTATAAAATTGGTTTATGAATTATAAATCATCTTATAATAGCATTGTTCTATCATAAATTAAATTGATTTTAATTAATTAAAATAATTAATTAAATTATATTAATTTATTTAATATTTTTTAATATTAAATTATATTTAATATTTAGGTTATTAATTAATTTAATAGGTTTAAATTAAATGATTTCTATCTAAACTAAGTTAGATTTTAATTAGTTGAAATAAATAAATAAATAAATTTAGTTAATATTTTTATTAATTACATGATATTTAGTAAATTAGATCATTAATCAATTTAATAGATTTAATTTCCTAATTTTCTAGAAATATATGATGGAGCAAATTGCTAGATGATGGTTCTAATGGAAAAAAGATGAAGGACCAACAATCAATCATCAAGAAATTCATTCTAAAATAAATTTTGTTCTAGCCTTTATTTTATTTTTAAACAATCTTACTTTAATTTCAATTACCCCTTTACTTATTTATAATAAGTTTTTGTTTAACGTAAAAAATAGTTTGAAAACATTTAAATTTTATGACACACTCTCAATTTCAAAATCATGCAAACAATATTATACTACCAAACTTATTTATAATACGTTTTTGTTTAACGTAAAAAATCGTTTGAAAACACTTAAGTTTTATTACACACTCTCAATTTCAAAATCATGCAAACAATATTATACTACCAAAAAGAAAGATCGAGGTTTGAAATGATAGATGATTTAAATTTTTTAACATAATAAAATATATTAAGAAGATAGAATGTTCGATAATCAATTGTAGGATCTTACACACTTAATTTATAGTCGATTGTTGTAAGATATAATTATCGAGATAGTTGAATAAGGTATTGGTTGATTGTAAATGTAAGATAGGTATTAATTGTGGGTTGTGATTGACAATCATTGCATGCAAATTAGTGTTATAATGAATTTGTATATTGGTAAAGATGATTCCAAATCTTGGTTTTGATTCTACTGCAGTTTCAGAATTCCTTAGGATTTCGTAACTGCTTCGTCATTTTTGTGACAATCAAGTTACCATAATATGCAAACTTGATTTCATTCATTCAATTTATATTCCTTTGACATGAACGCCTTTTCAACTTAAACAAGTCCGTCAATATGAGCCAAGCTATCTGCGTTACTTGACCGAGCTAAGCTAAGTTGAGCAAGCCACATTACTCGAAAGAGCTGATGCACTTTGACCATCGTTGGTAGGAGTGTCGAACTATCATTACAGGAGGGTATGAATCATTAAATTCATCTGTTAAACAGAGTACACACATTCCGCTAGGTGGTCATATATCTGTTCATGATAAACCTGACATCATAATGTCTAAACAGAATTTCCTTCAAAGAGCTTAATGGTGAATATTACAAGATGAAATGACTACAAACATAAAATGCAGCAGCTACAAAATGGCCATGAAAACAGTTATCAAACTCATGAACAGCATGGAAATAGAAACTAGCAAGTCTTCATTGATAATACGGATTGCTTAAGCAAGTCCTTTCTCAGAATTCACTCAGATGGTCGCTAAATATGGATTATTTACAAAAGCACTCCTCAAGTGACATTGTGCTTCTAAAATTATCAAAGTTTATAATTAATTACCTCCTCGTATTTTGATTTTCAAAACACTTTGGTTCCTTAATTTTGTTTTCTTTTTATATATCACATCGTATCTGACTTTTGATAATTGCAACAGAATCTAAATGGAAGATAACGGAACGTTCACATGTTAGCCAATTTGACAATTTTGAAAACACAAGATCACTTCATTAATTACATAAAAACTAAACTAAGGCATGTTTTTGTAAATGACGCACAACATTCACATATTCATTATGAATGAGAAATTCTTGAGGAATTAACTGCTATAAAGCATTCTATCCAGCTATGTTATTTCCACTCTTGAATTTGGCTGCCACACCTATGTTGACACACACAACACTACATGACATGACAACAACATGAAATATGTATCAGACAAGCCCTGGTGCATTCCACCATGTACCAAAAACAGATGAAAGAAGGATGGGAAAAGGATAGGGAATAAATCAATCTCCATACATACAAATGTTTTTCTTTACTACATTCTCACTCACCATGTCTTCTTTGAATAAACAACATAATACAGAGATCTACTTATTGAGAGACAAAGGAAAAAAAGGTTCATACCTTAGTCAGATTATAAATTTAAAACTATGATCCGTCTTTATCTCATATTGCAAAAGTTCAACTTGCCAGTCGTGCAAGCTTCATCCGAAGGGATTCCATACAATCATGCTTGTTGTAACATAGTGAAAGGCAGAAATGTTCTGAGATATCAGTTAAACATGTTCAATTCCTTACATAACTTGGCAACTATATTCTATTCATTTTCATGTTCAATGAGACAACACGTTTTAACTACACTTTATCACAAATCAAGAAATAGAATTCTCAGCAGTCAACAGTAAAAGGATTTGACCTGCCAAAAGAATCTGAATTATTTTGGGTGCACCAAGTTCCTACTCTTTGTTAATTCCATCTTCTTATAAGGATATCCACCTGAATGAAACAAGAAACAGAAGGGTTCACACAAATATTAACAGCAAATATTGTTGGAAAGATATTAGAAGATAAATGCTACACACAGAACAACTAGAAGACCATAATCAAACATGCACAGGCCTCCTGCAATATAAACTCTTCTTCCTTTTATTCTACACCGTTCTCGTCTTCATCCATGTTTTAATCAGGTAGACAATGGTAAGAATTTTATGATCTAAGTTGGTTTCCAAGGCTATCATGTTCAGAAAGCAACCCAGGATCCAAATGCTAAGTTTTTTGGTAAAATAACGAAGATGAGTTGAAAGTGATTGAGATAACTCAGCTGGTAAAGCAAAGGACCAAGGCCTCAAACCAAGTAAGAGAGGTATAACCATTTTTCATATCAAGAAATCGTTAACCCAATAACTTAAACTGTTAAATGAAGTTCTAGGAGAAACTCTATCTCTAATATTTCAAATAATTGTTTAACTACATTTTCAGTTCTGGCGACTTGTATTACAAACTTAATGACAAAATAGAGGGAAAATAACCTATTTACCCAGTTAAGCAGACAAAAAGGAGGGCATGGTGAGAGAATTTGGAAATCATAAATTGAAGCACAAACCAGGCCCCGATATAAGGTGGATGCAAGAACGAGGCCCTTCGAATTTCCAGTTATCTTCATCCAAAGATTTCACCTCTTTGTTAAGTGCAGCCATCAGGTCAGCTTTCAGAACTGCAAGAAAGCAAATAACCCAAGCTCCATAAACATCAAAGAATCTCCTTTTGCCTTCTGAAATGGAAATTGACCAAATACCATAATCACTAATTGGGTTTAAGCTTTCAAAACTTTCTTACGAAGTTCATTGTTTCCTCTTCATATCCCAACCTCTCTCCTTCCCTCTTTTCTTCTTTCTATTAAAGCTTGTTCTAATCAACATGGCGAGATGCACAAATTCGCTCTCGAACTTCATGCATCTTGATCATTTTTAACATTTTATCACACACTTGATTTTTGTAAAAATGTGCCTAATTTAACATTCCATTACACAACTTAATCACATTGACATAAAAGAAGAAGATCAAAGTTCAGGCAAATATATTTGCACAATATGATGTATGCAATGAGACAATATGAAAGATGAAATTGAGTTAACATAAATTTTGCAAGATGATGTGCAATGTGACCTTTTAAAAGATTAAGATATCATCTAAAATTCAGGGGGTGAATTTATATATCATGTGAATACAAGAAGCCCCGAATGGCTACAGATTGTTAAATAAGAAAATTGAATAAAATTCAGAAGCACGAACCCATAAATTCAATTTAACGTGATGGATTTTCATACGCCGAAACAAAGCAAATATTGAGCCAAAAAAACTGAAAATTTCACTTGCTTGAATTAAATCAACGTTGACCCAAATCACAAGAACAAGCTAAATGCATAAAATTGCAAAAACCTAATAAAAAAAATACCAAGAAGAGCTTCGTCCTTGCGGTCATGAATGGAGATAAGATCGGAAGGCAAATGGAAGTCATCGAAAGCGGGATTAGTAACGCTACCTCCTCCAACGATGGCGGTGGTCGATACTGATGAGTGAGCTGGTGACGTACTGTTCATCTTCTTCGCCTTCTCGGACTGTTATATTTAATCAATGGCGTATAGTTCGGATAACGACTCACTCCCCTCAGAGACTCATTGAATCTATATCTCCTCCGTTTTCGTTTGATTTTTCCTTTTAACAATTTTTTAAAATGATAAAAGAAAAAGGTTCAATTTTCCCCTCGCAAGCAAATTTCAATTCAACCATTTTAAATTTTAAATTTAATAAATACATACTTAATTTAAAATTTTTACGAAATTATGTAATTTAATTAATCTAATCATATTTTAAACTCGTAAATTTAAATTATAAATATATAAGTATATATACTAAATCAACTAATGATGAATTAAATAAAAATACAATTGTGTAATATTTCGTCTTCGATTATATATTTATGTATTTATCAAATAAAAATTTATTTAAAATATTTATATAATAATTAAAGAATGAATGATAAAAGTAAATTATATATTATTATATTTATAAATATAAGTTATACATTTAGTCTCAAATTATTAAAAAGTTATGCCATTTATAGATTAGTAGGATTAGGGATAAGTTTAAACATAAATTTAAGGATTTTTATAAAAATACATAAATTTTTATTTTATATTTTTAAAAATTCAAGTTCAAAATTTTTTTTTTCAAATCTAATTAATTTTCTTTAAAACTAAAATATTTTAAATTTTTTTAAAAAATACTCACTATTCATCAGATATGGCATATCATTTTTCTAATTTTTTATATTTCATTTTTCTTTTTTTATTTTTTTCATCTTTAATCATTTTTTCTTCTTTTAAACTACTTTTAATAATTTTTTAAACTCATGGTCTGATCATGTTGGTTCACATAGGAAGTAATTCGGTTTGTCTCCTCAGCTGACATGGCACGAGAGATAATGAAGACCTATGATTTTTACAGATAGGGGTTTTCTGAAGAATTCGCAGTATTCTTTTGTATAATCAGAAAGATGTAGCTTCTGCTCCGTATGGTGAATGCTGGAGGCAAATGAAAAGTATATGTGTTCTTCATCTTCTAAGTAACAGAAGGGTACAAACTTACTGGAAAGTTAGGGAAGAGGAGACGGCGGACATGATCGACACGATAAAGAAAGCTTCTTCTTCTTCACCAGTTAATGTGACTGAAGTCATTGTAAGGCTAACCAATCATGTAGTTAGCAGAGTGGCTTTAGGCAGGAAGTATCGCCCATTAAAAGCTAGCAGAGGTTTCAGGGAATTGTTAGAAGTATTTGGGGAACTGTTGGCGCTCTTGATATAGGGGATATTCCATGGCTTTTCTAGGTGAATCATGTAAATGGTTTGCATGGAAGAGCAAAGAAAGTAGCTAAAGAGATTGATGGGTTTCTGGAAGCCATAGTTGAATAGCATATAGCCGCTGAAGATGAAAGGATTGATGAGGAAAATAACAACAGCAAGGATTTCGTGGACGTTTTGCTTCGGAATCAAAAAGAAAACTTGGTTGGTTTTCCCATTGATAGAACTTGCATCAAGGCATTCATCCTGGTAATTCATTCTCTCTATCCAACATGACAAAGCATAATATTCTTTAGATTCTATTGTTTAAAATTGTTCTTCCATTTTTTACAAAGCATTTGGTATTTCCTGGCAGGATGTATCTACAGCGGGAACGGACACAACGTATACATCGTTGGAATGGGCAATGACAGAACTTCTGAAGCATCCTGAGATCATGAAGAAAGCCCAGACAGAGATACGAGAAACAGTGAAAAACAAGTCATTCGTGTCAGAATCCGAACTGGGTCAAATGCAATACTTAAAAGCAGTGATCAAAGAGACTCTACGTTTGCATCCTCCAGTTCCATTGCTAGTTCCTCCAATTTTGACGCAAGCTGTCAAAGTAAAAGGATTCCACATTCCAGCAAGAACTCAAATAACCCTTATATATCAGATGTGATGTTTCTTAAAATATGATATAAATAATTGTATCTTTAATATTTAAAATCCTATAAAATATAATTTATAAATCTTTTGTATAGTTATAATATATTTATTGTATACCAATTGTATTCTTGTAGTAAATCTTACATATTAGAATTTTACGATATATTTGTATCTCTAATTTTTTGAACTCATAAAAAATATAATTTTAAAACCTTTTGTATACCTATTGTATACTCTTTGTATACGTATCATATAGTTATAGTAAACCGTTACATATCATATATTATGTTTCGTAAAATCACCAAAAGAAATTAATTGAATTTCATCAAGTGTATAGATACCTCCTTAAAGTAAAGATAGCTTTTTACTGTACTGTAAATATTTATATATCTGATTTTTTAAACTCATAAAAAATATAATTTTATAAACCTTTTGTATATCTATCATATACTTCTTATATACTAATTATATACCTGTAGTAAACCTTATGTACCATAATTTACATTTTATAAAATATATTGTAAATACTTATACCTTTAATATTTAAAGTCATATAAAATATAATTTTCTAAATCTTTTATATCCATATTATATATTTCATGTATCTTAATCGTATACTCTTTATACATGTACATATATACATTTTTTGAAAAATGTTTAATCATGATTTTTAATATGATTTTTTAATAAAAAATATAGTAAAATCTTTCAAAAATTATAAAAATGTAAAAATATATTTTTCAAAAATATGAAATTTAAAAAATTTAAAATTTTTAAAAAAGGTATCATTATAAAAATATAAAAATATATTTTTCAAAAATATGAAATTTAAAAAATTAATTTAAAAAATTTAAACTTTTTGAAAAAAGTATCATATATGTAATATATATTGAAAGGATTTGAAATGTATATTTGGAAACCAAAATTGTAAATTATAATTTGTAAAATATTAATTTAAAATAATATACTTTTATGTTTTAATAATTTTCAATTTTAAAAAAATTATTATAAGAAGTAATATATTATATATTAAAAATAAAGAGTTAAGAAATATCAAAAATGAAAAAATTGTATAATATCATTTATTATGAAAAAATATTTTTTATTATTAAAAAATATTTTTATAAAAAATAATATATCTAAAAAATTTATTATTAAAATCAGATTTTTTAAAAATTTCATATATATTTTTATAAATATATAATTTTTTTAATAATTTTTAATTTTAAAGAATATTTTTATAGAAAGTAATATGTTATATATCATATACATATTAAAAGTGGGAAGAGGGGGGGAGGAAATGAAAATACAAGTCTACCCCTCTCCCTTTTAATTTTGATAATTCAAAGATAAATATTATTTTTTAAAATTTACATGAAGATAAGTATTACTTTTTTAAT
>CANYBF010121759.1:0-12464 GCA_948192965.1 Dalechampia spathulata
AACGCATATGATATTGGCAAGATCATACACGATCGCACATGATGATATGCGATTGGGGCCATAGACAATATAACATATGCGTGCATACTCTAGACATATCAAATGACATTCGGCAATCAAGACAACTTAAGAATGAACATATACGTTGGTAGGATGATCATGTGCGAATGCATATGATATTGACATGATCATATGCGAACGCATATGATTGAATGCATGAAACCAATGCGAATGTAAAACAATCAAATCATGCCAAAACAAGGCAGAAATCACTAAAAATAAATCGGTTTTCAATCAATTTCATGCATAAAGCATAAATAGCATCAAATAACAATTAGAATCATGTTATGATAATTAAGCAATACAAAATTAATAAGAAGGTGAATTGATTTACCTCTTGTAGATTCTCCAAAACGTCAGGGAAGAGAATAGCAATCCAATTCACCCGAATCCAAGTTTAGGATCTTAAACCACATAATTCTAAGTGATTTAATGGGTTTTAATTAATCCTAAGGCTTAGATCAATCAAAGTTGGTGTTTTGGATGTGTCAAATCACGTTTTTGTTACTGACGGCTGCCTAGGAAGTCTAGGGTTTCGCTTCAAATTCTGGTCCTTTAGCCAAATGGCATATTAGGGTTTAATCAAGTCTGCCCTCGGGGACATGTGCGATCGCACATGTTTTGTAATGAAACATATGTGAACACACATGTTCATATGCGGAGTGTAATGGGACATATGCGATCGCATATCCTCCCAAAAGTGCCAAAAGGAACCCTAAACGGGCCTAGCCCGGTCCGAGAGGACTCCAAACGGTCCGAAAGAACCCTAAATAGCCCGGAATCAACTCAGAATCGATCCAAACCAAGGCCGGTCCAAAATTAGGGTGCGACACTTACTTAAGTGGTATAATGTGCACTATAAGGTGTCCATAGCATATCACCCTCAAACTAACGGGCAAGTGGAGGTTATCAACCGAGAACTAAAGAAAATTCTGGAGAAAGCAGTTAGTAATTCTAGAAAAGATTGGCTAGCAAGGCTTAATGACACTCTTTTAGCATACCGTACAGCCTTCAAAATGCCTATAGGAATAACTCCTTATAGGATGGTTTACGGGAAAGCTTGCCACCTGCCAGTGGAGCTAGAACATAAGGCATATTGGGCAATAAAATTTCTAAATCATGATCTGAAGAAGGTAGGGGAGAAGAGACTTTTACAACTATAAGAGCTAGAAGAATTAAGGCTGTCACATCCACACTAGAGACCCTAGGAGTCTTGCATGTATGCTTGTGAATGTGCTAGATGTATGGCAGGAGTGAGATATACAATGATATGTATATATATGTTCTTGTGCAATGCGATGTATGTATACGTAGTTATGTATTATGATGTATGGATATATGTTTGTTGGTGCTACTGTCACCTTATTGGGAAGCGTGTCTTCTTGGAAGGATGAAGGACAGCCATTATGTCTGTTTAGGGGTGTTTTGGAAGTGTTGTTAGGTATGGTATTGGTTTTGGTGCAGATATTATGAGGAATAGGCTTTGATTTAGTCATAGCTTAGTTTTGAGTGGTGGTACGAGCATACGGAGTTATCATACGGGAGTACCAAACAGGGGAGATGAAGGGTTCTAGGCTCCTGGAAGCCATACGAGCGTACCAAAGGATGGTCCGACCGTACGTGTACTCACAAGAATTTTGGTTTGTCAGGTGGAAGGTGGACGTACAGGCATACCGAATGGGGTATAGGCATAACGTCCCTCGCAGGATTTTCTTCTTGTCAGGGTTTTTAGTTCGGTACGGGCGTACCAAGATCCATATGGTCATACGCGACTTAAGTTTAATGGGTCAAAGGATAAGTATTAAGATTTTCTTCAACTTTCTACCACTTTCTATTATCTTAAACCCTTCCAAATATTACAGTTAGAGGTTCTAAGCCTGGGAAGAGTGCTAGAGCTTGAAGTTAACAATATCAGACAATTGTAATAGGATTATGGGATAGTATTAGAAGCTTTTCTACTACAGGTTTGTGCTAGTAGTGTTAGATGTGTAGTTTGGGTTTAATAGAGGGGTTGGATTGGCTTTTGGCTTAAGACCTAGGAAGGTCTGGAAATGGTGTGTTATGTTGATGGTTGTACTTTGTATGTCATGTATTGACATTTACTATTGCTTAGTGTTGCGATATGGTATATTAGTATGGTTTCTTAGTAGAAAGGTTGTATGTGCCATCGTGTTATGAAGCATAAGGGCATAAAATCTTGTCATAGCATGCATGTGATGGAGGAAGGAAGGAAGAAGAGAAAAGAGGGAGTGATGAGGCCAGAGCTAAGCTCTGGGCATACTGGGTCAATAATGATTATGGGATTCCTTTAAAGAATCGTTTAGATGAAGGACCTCCCAAGAAGGGAGATGAGTCTTGAGACCTATCGTAGGAAATGGGTGCAAGGCACCATACGGTTATATGACCTCCTTCGAGAGATGAGTATCGGTACGTACAGGGACCCAGTATGTGCGAAAGGAATGTGCACATTTACAGGAAAACAAGAATGAATGAGTAAAATGAGAATAAAGAGGAAGAAAAGGCATAATTGCATTTGTATTGCATGGTTTAGAAATGTATTCTATGACATTCTGTATGATGATGTTATTGGTTGATTGCTAGACTGGGCTTATAGAATATGATGCCTGTTATGGTTTAGTATGCCATTAATTATATTAGCATATCTGTCTATGTTTACCTAGCACCACTGAGTTTATCTTAGCATTTATCATTTGATGAACGTAGGTACTGAGTCCGTAGGGAAGAGAATCAAGGAGAAGTAGAGGTCATCAGCAAAGAAGAGCCATTCTCAAAGTGGTACTGGGCTCTCGAGGCATACTCCGATCTCTTTTCGTTGTGTAGTTTGTTGAGGCAGTAGTTGTATAGCTTTTGATGGTGGATATTGTAATGCACTCACTTGTATACTTGAATCATATCTAGTTATACATAGATAAAGAGCTCTTTTATGGTTGAGTAGCATGAATGCACGTCAGATAATCTAGGTTTTAATGTATTGGCACCACGCTACCCTTTGGCTACCACCATTAAGCTTAATGTCATATCCCCATACGACTTCGTTAAGATGTATCCTTTATAGTATAGGCAATGGCTTTCTCTAGAATGTCACTATCTATGCTATGAGAGCATGTCACTTCAGGTATGGGCTAGGTATGACAAAAGCACTTAGCATATGAGAATGCTAAGCTATACAAAGAAAGGATCAAGCAGTGGCATGATGCTCATATCAAGGTAAAATCATTCAATATTTGTGATAATGTGCTCTTGTTTAACTCTAGGTTGAAGCTATTTCTTGGAAAGCTTAAATCAAGATGGAGTGGTCCTTTTGAAGTCACATAAGTTTTTGATAGTGGAGCACTCGAATTACAAAATGAAAGAGGAGAGAAGTTTAAGATCAATGGGTAGCAATGCAAGGTATACCTCGATGGTTTGATTCATAAGCCGAGAGAGGTAACTTCCTTAGAGTAAGCCCATGAAAAGGTAAGGTCTAGCTAATGACCTTAAACTTAGCATGTAAGTATGTTTTGTGTGTTTAGTGTTGTTTTTAAACTTAATTGTGTTTTTGAAAGTGTTATGTTCTAGTGATTTTAAAATATGTTTGTATGTTATTAATTGATGTCCATTTTAGTTCAAATATGTGTGTTTTGAAGCCACGATCGTGGCCGAGCTAAAAGAAAAGGGGGAAACCTTCTATTTAATTCCATGATTGTGGAGTTCAACTCCATGATCATGGTCAAGAGTATGAGTTAGGAGAAAAGTTTCTATTTAATTCCAGGATCATGGAGTTTAACTCCACGATCATGGATAAGTCTTAAGTCACAATTATAACTTGAAAATTTTAAGCAGCCCTCACTTTTAAACATACTCTATTTTGGCCCCCTCACTCTCAAAAACTTAAAATACTCTTTTTCCCTCTCAAAAACTTGATTTTTTCATCTTCTCAACATCCTAGAAATTAGATTTCAAGTTTTTTTTACTGCATTTTCCTTAAAACATCATCATCTTGAAAGGTAAAACATCCTCTTCTCTCTCTTATTCTTGAAATTCAAATTTTCCAATTTTAGGTTTTCTTATGAAGTTTAATTTAGGCTAGATTAGGGATAAAATAGGTGTGTTTTGCATTGTGTATATGATGATTTTCCATCTTCTTTCAATTGTAAGTGATTTGGATGAAAAATGATAGAAGGAGGGAAATGCAGAAAATTAAAATCCACAATCATGGAGTTCAACTCCATGATCGTGGTTGAATGAAATTATGCCAAAACTTATGATTTATGCTTACTACCTTATTAAGATATCTTTATATTCACTTGTAGCTATGTTTAAATGAGTCAAGCAAACCGCTAAGCACACCAAGGATAAGAGCAAGGCCATAGAATCATCTACGTCTGACATTACAAATCAATTTAGTATGCCTTTTTCTACATACTCAACAAAGGAAGGTAAGAAATATCAAAAGGTATGTAAGAAACAAATTATCCTTCCCCGATATTATGACTGGAGTTTGCTTGATAGATTAGGTGTGTATGAATCATTGAAAGCCTTTGCAATTAAGTTTGATTAAGGCACTTTTATTATAGATGAGCACCATATGTGCAAAGAGCTTGTGCATGAATTTTATACCACTTGTGACTTCATAGGGAATAAGATTGGTAAGATTCAATTTAGGATGAGGGGTATACCACTTAAGATGACCTATAACATGATTGAGGATGCCACTGATTTTACCCCAACATGGTTTTGCATCCTCACACACTAATTTTCAGCCTAAGGCCTTCTAGACTGAGATCACAGGGGTGCTTTAGCTTATGACACTAGAAATGCCCCAAACTTACTAATTGAAGACCCTGTCATAATTCTACTACATAAATATATGGTTGTCTCTATTTTTACTAAAACAGAGAACAACAAGGTTTCAACATATGAACTCTTTCCTTTATGGTGTATGCTTAATGGTCACGATTTTTGCACCATCTTCCATATCATGAATGGGTTCATGAGAATGGATAAACCATAGAGTAAGAAACTAGGTTGAGGCCACATCATTACTGCAATTGCTGATTATTTTTATATGGATTTCTCTGACCTTACCATGCTACCATCTGAAAAGTTTTTTGCTAAATATTTGTATGGTGCAAGGATCTTAGTTGCAAAAGGCATCCAATTCAGGGCTTACAATGATATAAAAGGCATGAAACAGAGATGCCTAGAGTAAGACAAGGATGAGGATGATGATCAAGAGGAAGGTGCTACTAACCAAGAAGAGCAGACGCAAGAAGAGGAGTAGCAATAACAACAATAATTACCTACTGTTGAAGCTGGAGTAGATAACTCCATAGAGGCATTGCTGCTGAGGTTGGAGCAAGGCAATGCGAAAAATGCCGCTTGCCTCACAAGGGTGGAGGCCACTGTCAATGACATATGTAGGGAGTAGCATTATCAGACAAAGAAAATGCTAAGATTCTTCTAACTCTCAGCCATTCATATTCCCTCCCCCACTCCATCTCTACCATCCTCTCCCCCTCCTTTAGGCATTTAAATCTCAACCTTTCACTTCTACTATATGTTTTACTTTTGTGTTTTTTGTGTTTTTTTCCACATTGCAGATAATGGGTTCTCTAAGTATAGGGATGTTTGTGTGCTTGTGCTTATTTTATGTGCTTGGTTATTTGTTTTACGCTTGTTTGTTTTTTCTACTGTTGTGTGCTTTGTTTGAGTGTGTGCATGTGTTATTTGAGTTTTGCATATGGTGCTTGCATGTTGCTTGATTATATGTTGGTGAATTGTAATTACTTGAATATGGCATGCGTATTATTGGAAATGGACACGTTTAACTTGAAATCACCCTGATTTAAGTAATCCTTTTATAAACTTAGCAAATCACTAGGAGTGAGAAGGTATAAATATTTACCTTAGACAATGAGCTTAATCTTTTTATGATTGCACTAAAAAATAGAGCATAACTTATTGGGAAATGCATAAGATGTATGATGTGATGGTTTAAAATATGGAATATGGAGGAAATGACTAAGGAAAATAAAAATGAAAATAAAAAAAGCCAAAAAAGGTAAAAGCTTATTGTTTCATTGTCATTGGGGGTGCCCAAAATTGGCCCTAGTAACAAGAACAGCACTAGTAGCCATTCAAGCAAAGGTAGTATATTAAGTAACCAAGTACCATTGCCAAAAGCATGGGGTATTTGATGAGAAGGTCCTACCTCTCAAACAAGAGCCAAACAAAAATAAAATCAAATGTGAAAAGAAAAAAACAAAAAGAGAAGGAATAAAAACCTTATGATCCTCAAATACAAAGGCAATTTAGATTAGTCACATTTCATATCTAGGCATCAAATGATGAGTCATGTTGTGTTAGCTAGTGCAATCGTATGAATGAATAAGCTTGATTGTCTAAGTTAAATATTTCTAGCTTCTCAATACCTAGGGATTTACTAAGTTTATATGAGAATTACATAAAATGGTTGATGATGGTTAAAATTTTCACTTTCAATAAATGCAATTGCCATATCATGAGTACATTACAATTCATTGTTTTTATGTATTATCTTTGCTTAAGGACAAGTAAAAGGTTAAGTGTGAGGATGTTGATGTGTGCCATCATGCATTATATTTTAAACGCTTTAGGATGTACTATGTTTCACTTTGTTTTTGATGGAATTTGATGTGTGTATTAAGTGTGTAACATTAGAAGAGCAAATAAAAGAGAAATAAGGAGTTTTGTAATCCAACTCCACGATCATGGAAGTCAAGAGGGAATGCCCAAGAAACCTACTGGAATATTCCATGATTGTGGACTCCAACTCCATGATCATGGAATGAAGATAAAATTGAGGGAGAACCTACTAGAATATTCCATAATCATGGACCTCAACTCCATAATCGTGGACTCTTAATTATTTAGCAGATTTAAGTGTGATTTGGCAGCTAGTTGAGTGAAGGAATGGGTTCCATGGGGGGAGCAAAAACAAAGAGCTTTAAAGAAGTTTTAATGGGTAATGGAGTTCACAACATGAGGAGAGTAATGGGCTAAGGCAAGGTATGACCTTTACTCAAGGATTTAAGGAAGGAGCTAAGGTGGTAGCAAAGATTGATCGTCTATCTTTTGTAAAGTGTTCTTCTTAGTTTCTTTCTTCACTTTTCTTATTTTTCTCTTAAGCCATAAGTGGCTAAGTTGTTTCTTGTAGGAATTGAATTCTAAAATCCCTTGTTTGGATAACTAATTATGTTTGTTCAAGATTGTTATGAATGTTTAATTCTAAAGATTTAAGTTTAGAAATGATATCTTGGCTTTATGATTGCAATGAGAGTTGGATTATAGAATGCTTGAGCATTGAGAGATGTTTAATTCTAAAGATTAGCTTTCAAAACAAAATCTTATGCTTTATGACAACAACAAGAGTTGGAGTATGAAATGCTTAGACATTCAAGTTAGGTAAATGTGTATGAGAGATCTACATATTCCTAGTTCCTATATGATTCCTTAATGGTTTCTCTAATTAAGGAAAATAGATCAAGAGAGTGATTCTAAGATTAGTAAGAGATCTAATCAGTTTTTCCTAGAGAGAGGGGGATTGATGCTTTCGGATATCTTGGGTAGTAATAAGCATATGACTATTGTCTCAACTTGGTAGTTATGATTTCATTTCTTATGCTTCTTAATATTACTTCTCTTTGGTACTTTAAATATTTGCTTTTGTAATTGATCACTTGCATATGATGTACCAAACCATTATTGCTGCTTAAACAAATTGGAAATTGAAGAGTGGTCATTGAGCAATAAATAGGATAGATACCATACTATAATAACATGTATACTTGCAGTAACATAGTTGATTAAAATTACAAGTTTGCTTCACTTTTAGAGACCATTAGTTGGTTTCTGAAAGTTAATGTAAATGAAAGTGTTTATGTAGTGATTCAAAGAAAAATACCACTAAAATGCAAAGACAAAGGTATATTCACTGTCCCTATAAAAATTAACAATATTGGTGTTAAAAATGCCATGTATGATTTAGGTGCTTTAATTAATATAATGTCTTCATCAATTTATGATTCTTTAAATGTTGGTCTATTGAAATAAATAGGATTTAGTATTCAATTAATGGATAGGTCAATATTCTATCTAATCAGAGTTTTGGAGGATATTTTAGTGTAAGCTAATGAATTGATATTCCCTGTAGATCTTTTTATGGTGTGAATGGATAATAATTCATCCTCAAGATCATCTGATTTATTTTTAAGAAGGTCCTTCCTAACCACTGCTCGAACTAAAATTGATGTCCATGAAGGGACATTGACCATGGAGTTTGATGGGGAAGTTATAAAATTTAGTATGTATGATGCGATGAAAAATCCCCTTGATATGTTTAATGTATGTAATGTAGATATTGTTGAATCGATTATACAATAGGTTTTCAAAATAGACAAAGGAGATGAATTGTAAGCAACATTAAATAATGCTAAAAATTTTTAAGCATTCATTTATTTTGAAAAATAGCTTACTGTAAATAATTGGTGATTTGAATGGAAAACATTCAATACAACATACTAATTTGTAGCTAATTTATTCACACACTAAGCTTTTGAATTCTATTGTGCAGGCGCCAGAGTTGGAACTTAATCCTAAATCACCTAAATATGTTTTTCTAGGTGGAGGAGAAACACTACAAGTGATTGTTTTGAACAAGCTAGCTGAACAAGAAGAAGATGCATTGTGTCATATTCACATACACAACATTCCTGTGTGTATGCATTTTATGCATACATTACAGTGAATGATTGATTAGTGCATGAAATACATGAATAAGATATAATGCATAAATGCTTTGATATGATGAATATGAAATGTCTTATAGATCAAGGAAATTTCATATGATATGGAATTTATAGAGAAAGAAATGAAAAGAAAGTGAAAAGATGAGTATAGAAATGAATATGCACCAAAGATGCAAATCGGGTATGCTTTTATTGAATGCTTTAGATCAACCTTTATGATAGAATTTATATGTGAAAGTGATACCTTAGCATGTTTAACATATTCTTATATGATAAAGTATAGTTTAAGATGGGTAGGTACAAGTTAAAGTAAAGTTAGAAACAAAAGTATGTAAATTTGTAAGCTAGGACACAAATGGCATTTTATGAAACGTCAAGATTAATATTGAAAACTAATTTTAGTTATGGCTTATGTCCATGCTATATTGATGAGTGATGAATACATTCCTTATGTAAATATGATATAAAATAATGATACAAAAATAAATATATAAGAAGAAGGAAGCAAGTTGGGTAAGGAAGTGTTATTAGCTTGACAAATGGCACCTTATAAGTGGTTCTTCTTATATTTAAGTCAATATTATCTTAAGGATATGCATAAAATGTTTTCCTCATCCTTTTCCTTCCAACATAATA
Organism: Dalechampia spathulata; assembly: GCA_948192965.1. Classification (NCBI taxonomy): domain Eukaryota; kingdom Viridiplantae; phylum Streptophyta; class Magnoliopsida; order Malpighiales; family Euphorbiaceae; genus Dalechampia; species Dalechampia spathulata. Next base: position 9,486 of record CANYBF010121759.1, read on the forward strand.
CTTCTTCCTCTTTTCCTTCTTCTTTTCATCTTCACTTAAATAAAAAAAAAAACTCTTCTATGGTAAAATCATGCATAAGTTTCAGTTTTCATGCTCTTTTAGTATTCTGTGTGCTCTACTCATGTTTTCTTCTTCTTTATATTTTCTTATATTTTAAATGAAGAAGTAAGTTGTTGTAGGGTTGTGTTGATTGTATATAAATGGAAGAATTTGATTTTGTTCTGATGTGTAAATATTATGTTAAACCTTAACTTATATCACTTGAATTAGTCATTTTAGTTATTGTTTGAAGTGTGTAAATGATGTTTAAAAGTTTTTAAAGGGTTTTTCATACTTAATGATTAATAAAAGAATGAGATCATGCATGTTCACGAATGTTAGAATCACTTCATGCTTAGGTGGAGTTAAATGAAGTAAAACTTATATTGAATTGTATTTGATGCATGGTTGGATTTTAAATGATGTTGAATTGATGTTTCTGGCAAATTTTGGAAGTGATTTTAAGGTATTTTGGTCATGGTATTGGGTTAAGAAGTATGGGGAACCATTTTGAGGTGTTTTGGGTGTTGAAAAAATGCTGAAACTAGGTGTTTTTAAAGCAAGACAAGTTCTACATGACTCGTGTAAGCTCTACACAACTCGTGTAGCTTCAGGACATCCCAAAACATGTTTATTTAGTAAGGGCCAAGTTCTACATGACTCATGTAAGCTTCTACATGACTCGTATGGACTTTTAAGGCTTGTTTTGAGTGATTTTTGATGGGGAAACTTGATGTATGATCCATGAAGCTTATACATGACTTTAGAAAGATTAAAAATGAATGAAACATGTTATTAATTATGGTTTTAAATGTTAAACACTTGAATAAGTATGTATATGAGTTATAATGATGAGTCGTGAGGTAAAATAGTTAAGATGAGTTGGGTAAATGCTTGTATAATGTAGTTTGTTAAATGAATGGTAACTTGACTTGTATATTGTAGCACCTTAATGAATAGGCATTCTAGGCTCCTAAAAACATATATGAAATTGAAGTCAATGATGTACAAATACACTTAATGCATTGTAATATAATGCAAACACTTAAGTTGGCCAAAAGGCATGTATGATGCTTAATTACAAAGTGTGAAATATTATAAATGGAATTATTCTTACATGCTTATTGTTATTCAAAGTTTATTGATGGTTACTTATCATGAATGAATATGGATTCTTAAAGATGATAAGTCAAGTGCAATACATGAATGACTTTACTAAAAGAATGTAAAATGGAAATATGACAGGTTCCAATCACGAAGTTCATACTTCTCCTTATGGTATCAATAAGGGAAAAGTAATAGCAGGTTTGTGCTATTCATCTTATGACCCCACATAGGGTCTTAAAATAATGATTTCTCACTTAATTGCTTATGATAGCATTATAATAAGATTATATTGTAAATGGTATAATATGATCATCATTGCTTACGATCATTTAAGTATGAGTTATGCATCATGTCATGAATCATTTATACATACACGCATATTCATGACATATCATACAGAGGATATAAGGGGGAAAATAAAGTGATATATAGAGTAATATTCATTGATAATGTATTGGGCCATACAGTTATTATCAATTCCCTTGATGGAATCATACAGTTATAATACCCTTCTACGAGAGATGAGTATCGATACATATAGAAAAGAAAAATGGGTTCACTGAACCATACAGTTATAATAGCCTCCTACAGGAGATGAGTACCAATACATAGAGGGACCCAATATGAATTGAGATTGTACACAAACATACAGAAATGAAATGAAATGTTACAGGAAAATCAGAGGGAGAATGCAAAGCATGAATGCATTCTCACAGACATAAACTATCATTCATATATCATAAAAGTATAATGGATGGAATAATGAATGCCTATACAGAGATGTACATAGAGTAATGGTTTACAGTATAATATTTGATATCGATAAAGTTACAGTGGATTCTTTTATGGTATTTATCCATATCTTTGCACTATATACTATATGCGTTGATTATAATAGTTAATGAGTGATGCAAAATAGCATGATATGATACAGTTATACTAGTTAATGATGGTTTATGATGATTTAACTTTAATATATTATATATGATACATGCTCATGTCCTTTACTCATTTTAAAGCACCATTGAGTTTTATACTTAACGTTTGTCATTTAATAAATGTAGGATCAGGACCTTCGGATGAGAATTAAGCTAATCAATCTACAGTCAGGAGAGGTTACAATTTTAATGAATCTTATTCTTGAAGCAGTTTGGACCAATGTAACATACTCCATGGTATCTTGTATATGCAACTTGTTATCTTAACCTTAACAACAGTAATACCTCTGTTATGAATGTTTGTTATGTGTAATATTGATACTACCATATCGTGTAAAAGTAAATAAACATATCAAATAGAATGGATAATGATATGAGTATGCATGATTGTAAGAGTAGCGCGCCCCGGACGCGGGAGCGCTGCACGCTGTTCGGCGTGAAATGTCGTGGTGCTTGCTCTCAATGGCATTTTTCCATAGTTGATTGGTCTTTAACCTAGAAAGATCGCGTCGAGTTAAAAAATGGAGTCGCCACCTAGTTTGTTTTGTCAATTCAATTGAATGACTAGAAAACTAGGAAATAAAACCCGAGCCTTCCTATGTTGGAAAGCGGCCTGAATTTCTTCAGAGTTTGGGTTCGGGATTTTGAATTTATTAATGTTCCATTTTATTATGTTCACTTATTTAATTTTTACGAAAGCTCCTAAGCACACAATTAGGTTCAAGTTTGATTAGCATACAATTATATGGCATAAGGCATTCAAGAAGACATATCACAAGTTATAAAGCATAAAGAAAGCGGTAAATGCAAGAAAGTAAATGCAGAATAAAATGTGGGTATTTAAATACAACCCACCCAAAATAATCAAAAGCAAATAAAAGAAAATAAAGGCTTT
>CANYBF010122089.1:0-11006 GCA_948192965.1 Dalechampia spathulata
ACTTCAATGGTGGAGAAATTACAATTGCCTTTGGAAGATCATCCTCATCCATATAAATTTAAAGTCTTTCAAGCAGATGATGAAGTGGAGGTAACCAAACATTGTCAAGTTCAATTTTCTTTTTGTGCTGATTATGAAGATTCAATTTGGTGTGATGTGATCCCTATTAGCACATGTCATATATTGTTGGGAAAACCATGGGCAAAGGAACGACATGCTGGATACAATTTATATAGAAATAAGTTTGTTTTTGAATATAATTGGAAGAAAGTGTCTTTATATTCTTATCCCTTGGAAAGATTTCCTCTAAGCTTCAAGGATAATGGTGTTGAGCGTTTAAAGACGCTCTATGAAAGCTTGAAAAGTACACAATTTGTTGAAATTTTTCAAAGCTATGATGTGGTGGAATATATTCAGCAAAAAGAGTGTGAGGAAGAAGTAAAATCAAGAGAAATTGAAGTAGTGGAAGATAAAGAATGTTTCAATGAAAGAGAAATAAAGTGTGATGAGATTGTGAATGTTGGCGAGCCAATGTTGGTTATGGAACATGAGATAAGATTAGATGAATTTATTAATGAGGAGTATGGATCTAATTTGGAAGAAAAATTGAGTAAAAATTTTGAGATTGAAAGAAAAATAGATAAGCTTAAGAGTGATGGTGATGGAGATCTTGAGAGAAAAACAAGCGAGGTGTTTTCCACTAATGTTTATTTTGTTGATAGATTTTATGAAGGAATTATTCAGAAAACACAAAGCAATAGAGTCATCATTATCAATGCATTAAAAGGAGGATATTTAATCAAGCCATATATTCCCTACAACAAGCGGAATTCGAGGACGAATTCTTTTCAAGAGTGCGAGAATGATACCAAACAGACCATGGAGATTTTACATCAATACAATAAGAATTTCAAATTCAATCATAGCATCAATTGGAAGCATTTCAAATGGAGGTCCAGAGTTACAATTAATCAATCTGATGGTTTGAGTAGAATAAAGTCAAACTTACTCTCCAATGAAATTCTATCATGGGTCAGAGTCATTAGAGAGTTGAAATCAAAGATTCCTAATTCAACTAGGATTCCTACTTAAACTAGGATTCCTAATTAAATGAAGACTCTTTGATTTCAACTCTCTAATGACTCTGACCCATGATAGAATTTCATTGGAGAGTAAGTTTGACTTTATTCTACACAAACCATCGGATTGATCAATTGTAACTCTGGACCTCCATTTGAAATGCTTCCAATTGATGCTATGATTGAATTTGAAATTCTTATTGTATTGATGTGAAATCTCCATGGTCTGTTTCGTATCAAGGGGCGAGAAAGGATATGTTTAAATTTTTTAAGAGGAGACTTTTTAAAAATAGAATAAGGATCCATAACAGGGGCTAAGGATGTATGTATTTGGGCATCATCTAGAATATGGGTGATTTCTACAAGGTTGGCTACCTCTCTTTCTCTCTCAAGTATCTTCTTTTGATCTTCATATACTTCTTGAGAGGATAGTGGAGCTAGCACCACCTTCTTTCCTTCATTAGAAAGGGAATACCTATTGTTATACCCATCATGTAAAACTCTCCTATCAAATTGCCAAGGTCTTCCTAATAGTAGTAGACCTACTTGTATAGGTACAACATCATAAACTATTTCATCTTTGTACCATCCTATGGAGAATGGCACCATCACTTGGCGTGTCACCTTCACCTCTCCACATTCGTTCAACCATTGTAATTTGTATGGTTTAGGGTGTTTATTGCATGCCAAGTTCAACTTCTCCACCATAGTTACACTAGCAACATTGGTGCAACTTCCACCATCTATAATCATGGAACATACCTTTCCATTGACCAAGTATCTAGTGTGAAATATGTTTTCACGTTGCTCAAGGCTTTCTTCCTTCACTTGCATATTTAGAGCACGCCTAGCAACCAAACTCTCACCATGTTCAGCAAAAATTATTTCATTCCCTTCTACCTCATTATCACGATAATCTGTTATAGAGGGCACTTCATCTTCAAAGTCAAAGTATATTTCTCCATTTTCTATGGTCAACATGAGTCTCTTGTTAGGACATTGAGATGCAATATGTTCTTTTCCTAAACACCTAAAACACTTGATTTCCCTACTAGAAGTCAAAGGATTCAAATTCCCTTTAGCTTCTTTAAGGGCAGTTTGAATGGCTTCCTTTCCCTTGTTAGCTAACCTGCTCCTTGAAATTATGAGCTTCTAGCTTCCTTCTTTTCATCTCTTTTGCTCCATTTAGAGTTTCAAGTATTACTGGAACTTCCTTGGAATTTGCTATAACTCCTTCCTTTCCTTTGTTTTTCAATCTTCATTGTCATGTCAAGCATCCCTTCAAAAAGTATCATACTTGTATAGCTCAATGGCATCTGCAATCTCCTTATTTAGACCACCAAGAAATCAAGCCATGGTGACCTCTTCATCCTCCTCAATGTTAGCTTGAACCATGCACATCTCCATCTCTTTATGGTAGTCTTCAACACTTCTTCCTCTTTGCACCAATCTCTGTAACTTTTGATGTAACTCTCTAAAATAGTGAGTAGGGACAAATCTATGTTGCATGGCCTCCTTCATGGCCTCCCAAGTTAGGATAGGTCAAATGCCTTTCTTTCTTCTATTGGAGTTGAGTTGATCCCACCAAAACATAGCATAGCCAATGAATTTGACTGCTGCTATCTTAACCTTCTTCTCTTCTAAATAGTTGTGGCATTTAAAGATCATCTCCACTTTCCTCTCCCATTCAAGGTATTCTTCAGCATTGTTATTCCCTTTGAATTCGGGCATTCTCATCTTTATAGTGCCAAGGTTCCCATCTACATGACCACTAGTTATGGTCTTTTCTTCATTCTCTTCTTGGACATGCTGCAATGGAAATCCTCTACCTCCACCTCTACTTCTAGTTCCTCTTATTGGTTGGAATCTCCCATCATAAGCTCTTTGAAGGCTTTGTGTAGGAGTTTAAATGTCATCCCCCTTTGTTGAACTTTGATTTGACTTGATTTCTTGCAACTCCTCAAATACAAATCTTTGAAACTTCTCCATCTGCCCATTGATTGCTTCCATGAAAAGTTTCAATTATGGATCTATTGTAGGCGCATCCTCTTACTTATGATCATTCTTAGAAGAGCTCATTGTGAAAATAGCAACAAATGCAAAGGTCAATTAAATCACTCCCTCACGTGTTTACTCTCTTTTGGCTTTTCTAGATATGAACCACTTGTTATGCCTTTTACCTCTCTATTGCAATCTTTTCAATTGTATTTTAGAACTAAAGCACACCAATCAAAGTAAAAGTACATGTTTGGAAAGCAAGGAACAACAAAGAAGACACTTAGACAAGTCGAATGATAGCACAAGAACAAGAATTTGTACTATTTGATTAAAATAATTAGAGTGAGGATACAAGCAAATAACACTTTAACAATGTTAAGGGGAAAAAGCTAGCTTAGAGTAAAAAAATAAGATAACAAGAGTCAAGCAAAGACAATTCAATCAAGGTATATGAATTTGATTCACTCCAAAGCAAACCAAATATTGAACCTATTTAGGTCTAGCCAAGCCAAGTAGGCAATTAAAAAAAAGACTTTTCAAATCAATTGGAGCCAAATTTAGATAAATTGTACCAATCCAATTCGTTCAAGTCTTAATTATGCAAGAATATGTGTGTTTGAGATGATTTAGGTCATTATCAAGGAGTCCAATTTTTGTAGGACTCTTCCACTTTTCATGTAAGTTGTCTCAAATGGCTTTTAGAATAGCCAACAAGGTGTCCTAGTTATGTTAGGACTCTTCACAATTCTCAAAAATAAGTTTCCCAGTTGTGTTAGGACTCTTCATAATTCTCAAAATAAGTGTCCCAATTGTGTTAGGACTCTTCACAATTCTCAAAGTAGGTGTCCTAGTTGTATTAGGACTCTTAAAAATTCTCAAAATAAGTGTCCTAGTTTGTTTAGGACTCTTCTTTAGTATGAGCAACTTGTGAATAACACAATAGAATAGAAGATATTTTTGTTTTTTGTTTTTTGTTTTATTTTTTTTATATGACTCAAACAACTAGAATAAGGTAATGAATAGACTCACTAAACACATAAACATAACTAGCAACTTCAATAAATAAAATGGCATATAATAAGAAAAGAAATGAATTAAACAAAACCCTAAGAAATAAGATAAATAGGAATTTAAGTTGCCTTTAGTCTCTGATGCCAAATGATGCAGAACCCAATGGCAAGTATGCCATAAACCCTGATGTACCTAAGATATAGCTCCAATGGTAGAATAAACCCCCACCCTATTGAACCCCAAACTAGCAAGTATGGAAATGCAAATGATAAGGCTTAATAGAAGAAGATAAAACACCATAATTAAATTGATAAGTTAACCCTAATTCCTAATGCAATTAGAAGAAAGCAAATCCTCACTTCCTAACTAAATAAATAAAATGCATAAAGCATAAGAAAGACCAAAATTGGTTCTGTATATTGAATAATAATTGAAAGGTGATGAATAGGTTTACATAAGTTTCTATTTATACTAGTTTTTAATCCTAGTCCTTTAAGGATATGGAAGTCTAATCCAAGGAGGACTTGATCTTCTATTCCTACTCTAACTTAAAAGATAAATAAAAAAATAAAATAATGCTATAATTACATGGAAATTCGTATAAGCTAATTAGTCTACTAATTGACCTAGCTTCCTTTCCTTATTGAGTCCTCAATAGGCCTAACTTATGGCCCAACATGCCTAACTACTCTATAGGCTTATGAAATAAGGCTATGGCTTCATAATTAGACCCAAATGGCATCCTTTAGGCTCCTTTCTCTTCTAAATTCACCCCAAGCAATATTATGGCCTTAGGCACCTCTTTAAGCTCCAGATAGCACTTGTAAAAAGCATGTTCTTGTAGCTCCATTGTTATTTGTTCTTGAATAAATAAGTTCATGGTTGCTTTAAATTTACTGGCTCGTGACCTTGTGACTGGACCACTTGAAGAGTTAGTGGGTCTTCTTTCAAGCTTCTTGTGTTCTCTTGAATCCTGTGTAGAACTGTATATGTCCTTTTCCCAAGCACTTAAAACACTAGATTTCCCTACTATAAGTTTTAGTTTCTTTAGGTGCAGTTTGAATAGATTCTCTCCCTTTGTTGGCTAAACTTGCTCCTTGAAGTTGTGAGTTTCTAGCTTCTTTCTTCTCATCTCTTTTTCTCTATTTAGAACTCTAAGTATTGCTAGAGCTCCCTTGGAATTTATTGGTACTCCTGCCCTTCCTTTGTTTTTCAATCTTCATTGCTATGTCAAGCATCTCTTCAAAAGTGTCATATTTATAAAGCTCAATAGCATCAGCAATCTCCTTATTTTGACCACTAAGAAACTGAGCCAGGGTGAACTCTTCATCCTCCTCAATGTTGGCCTTAACCATGCACATCTCCATCTCTTTATGGTAGTCTTCTACACACCTTCCTCCTTGAACCAATCTATGCAACTTTTGGTGTAGTTCCCTAAAGGAAAGAGTAGGGACAAATCTATTCCATATAGCTTCCTTCATGGCCTCCTAAGTGAGGATAAGCTGAATGCCCTTCTTCCTTCTATTAGCATTGAGTTGATCCTACCAAAATGTAGCATAGCTAGTGAATTCAACTACTGTTATCTTTACTTTCTTCTCCTTTGGATAATTTTGGCATTCAAAGATCATCTCCACTTTCCTCTCCTATTCAAGGTACTCTTGAACATTATTATTTCCCTTGAATTTATGCATTCTCATCTTTATGTTACCAAGGTTCCCATCTACGTGACCACTATTTATGGTCTCTCCTTTATCTTCTTCTTGGATATATATGTAATGGAAACCCTCTATCTTCTCTTTTAGCTCCTCTTATTTATTGGAATCTTCCATCATAGCCCCTTTGAAGATTTTATGTTGGTGTGCACTTGTCCTCCCTTGTTACACTTTGATTTGACTTGATTTCTTGTAACTCCTTAAAGATAAGCTTTTGAAACTTCTCCATTTGTCCATTGATTGCCTCCATGAAAAGTTTCAATTGAGGATTTATTGTTGGTGCATCCTCTTGCTCATAATCATGGTTACTAGAACTCATTATGATTTAATAATAAAAGATAATGTAAAGGTTAAAAGATCACTCCCTTATGTGTTTACTCTCTTTTGGCTTTTTCTAGATACTAACAACTCTTTTATGCCTTTTACCTCTCTATTACAATTCTTCCAATTGAATTTCAGAATCAAAGCATACCAATCAAGTAAAAGCATACATTTAGAAAGCAAGGAATAACCTAACAATATAGTTCAAGTTCTAGAAAGAAGACAATAGACAATTTGGATGGTAGTACAAGAACAAGAATATGTACTACTAGATTAAAGCAACTAGAGTGTAGATACAAGCAAATAACACTCTAACAATGTAAATAAGCAAAAACTAGCTAAAATAAGTAATTAGATAACTACAATAAGCAAAGATAATTTAGATAAGATGTAAGAATTTGATTCACTCCAAAGCAAACCAAAATATTAAACCTATTTAAGTCTACCCAAGCAAAGCAAGTAATTTAAAAAGATGTTTTAGTAATTAGAGCCAAATTTGAAAGATTGTGCCAATTCAATTCATTTTAAGCTCTAATCACAGAATAATGTATGTGTATGAGGTGATTCAGGTAACAATTAGAGAGTCTAATTATTGTAGGACTCTTAACTTTTCATACAAGATGTCTCAAATGGCCTTTAGAATAGTAATCAAGGTATCCCAGTAGTGTTAGGACTCTTCACAGTTCATACACAAGGTGTCCTAGTTGGTTTAAGACTCTTCTCTATCATAAGCAATTTGAAATTTCCATACCAAAATAGAAAATATTTTTGTTTCCCTTTTCTTTTTCATTTTTTTGATTTTTTATAGTTGATAGTAATGACACATATAACTAGAATGAAGCATACACAACATTCAAGCAAAACTAGAAACTAAAACAAGCAAAATGACACAAAATAGAAATAGAAATAATTGAAAACAAAACCCTAAGAACTAAGATAAATAAGAATTTACATTGCCTTTGGCTCTGATACCAAATGACACGAAACCTAATGGCAAGTATGCCACAAGCCCTCATGTACACTAAGATATAGCTCCATTGGAAGAATAAACCCTTGCCCTATTAAACCCCCAAACTATAGAGGTATGGAAGTGCAAATAATAAAAGCTTATGGTAGAAGAGAAAATACCACAATCAAGTTGATACGTTAACCTTAATTCCTAATTCAATTAGAAGAGAGCAAATCCTCACTTCCTAACTAAAAATATAATATGCATAAATCATAAACTAAAAACATCAATTATTAAATAAAATCAAATGTGCCTTTAAAGGCTTACAATATCTCTTATTTATAGTAATTTCTAACCCTAGTCCTTCAAGGATATGGAAGTCCTATTCCAAGGAGGATTTGAAAAGTATAAACCAAGAAGGACTTGGTTATTTCACTCCTACTCAAACTTAGAAGATAAATAAAAAAATAAAATAAGGTTATAATTATATGGAAATTCATGCAAGCCAATTAGGCTATTGTTTGGTCTGTCTTGTTTCCTTATTGGGTTTTAAACAAGCTTAACTCCTTCATAGGCTTATAAAATAAGGCTATGGCTTCATAATTAGACCCAAATGGCATACTTTAGGCTTCTTTATTCGCCAAACTCACCTGAAGCAATGTTATGGCCTTAGGCATCCCTTTAATCTTTAAATAACATTTGTAGAAAGCCTATTCTTGCAGCTCCATTATTATTTATTCTTCAATAAATAAGTTCATGGCTACTTTATATTTATTGGCTCATGACTTTGTGATTGAACCACTTGAAAGAGTTAGTGGTTCAACCCCATGTTGATCCATATTAGACCGGGGCATCCTTCTTTGAACATGATGGGCAATAGAAGGTTTAAGAATGATTTGAGCATAATCCTTGTCATTTTTTGAATTAGTTTACGTGCCCTCAACTTCATCTTCTTCAGTTTGCTCTTTAGCTTGCTTTCCCTTGACTTTAGACAAAGTCTCTACTATTGTATCATCTTTTTCATTTTCAATATCCTCTTCTATTTTATCCTCCTATAGGTCTTGAAAATTTAGCTCTGTTTCTACTAGTTTTGATCAGATGCTTTCACATTAGACTCATTGTACACATTATCCAGCAATACACCTAACCCTTGCATTTCCTTCATAGTATTGTTAATGGCTTTAGTTAGCTTTGACAACCTATTCAATTTTGTAACTATAGTACCCATAAGTAGTTTTGAAATAATAATTGTAAAATGATTAGGTGGCAGTTAAAGATTTAGTGCACTAAGTAAAGGTTTAGAAGATTTCTTCAATAAAACAAAAATTTTTGTCGGATGCTTATAGTCATTCACCAAGTGCATATGACTCTACAGAATATGTCTAGCTATCTGAATAAATTTTGTTGCATCAACACTAGCTAGCTATATTTCTTCTTCTTACTTTCCTGCTTTCCTAACAAACTGTAAATTCAATATGTCTACATTCAATAGAATATTGAATGTCTCACTATCCAACTTAATTTTAAAATGCCTGAACATAATAGTTAAAAACATCCAACAAAGTAACCCTTTGGACTTCATGATATTACTCCTTCAAAACATAATCAAATGACATAAATTCAAAGGCTTATCATTCATAATATGCCACATCTCACATATTTCTAAATCATTGATATATGCAAAGCTTCCTGCTCTCAATAAAATCATATATGAAATGATCTTATGCAAAATATCAAATGTATCTTTAAGAACACTTGCACTTATCTGATCACAAGTTACGATATCCTTGTTGCATGAGATTAATTTCATTGCTTCAAGTTCATCATAGTTATCTATCTCTTTTAAGTCTTTCCTCTTGCTAATCATAATCCCCTCGCTTAGAAAATCAAACACTTATCCAATGTCTTCAATTATCAAGGTTAGATTCCTTCTATGAATTTGGATCTTTTAAAATTCATTCTCCATAATAACATTCAAAGAACCATAAAATTGCCTCATCAGATTTTCATAAATTGATTTGTTGATGTGAAGAAAAACTTCTCGTTGTTGAACTTTGAACAAATTTTCAATGCTCCAAAATTGATCTAAAAAGTCACTATAATTAATGATCTTGGAAGGAATGATATTTTGAGAAGAAAATATAATAGGAGTTTCTTCTAATTTGGCTTTCTTGTCTTAGCTAGGAGAAGGTATGGGTTCGTTTGTTTTCTTTTTAGCATGGAATTCAAGAAAGTAAGAGAAATCAATTTAGGATTTTAGGATTTTGGAATTTTAGAATGATTTGGTTTATTATAGAAGTGAGAAGTTTATAGTCATAGAGTAGAAGAATATGAAAATCTCTAAAAGGCAATCAATTCTTCGGTAATGATTGAAAATAAAATCATTAGTTAAAAATATTTCAAAAAGTCACAAATATAGGAAACTAAAATCTTAAAGATAAATGACTTAGTTTTAGTTGAAAAATAAGGATATTTAAAATATATTAAACATATATATATATATATACAAAAATATTTTAAGCACAAATAAGATAAATATACACAAAACCAAAAATGCTAAAACACATATAACATGCTATGATCAAATCATGAAATATAATATTTCAGATATATTTTACCTTTAATTCATGAATTAAAAATGCACATACCAAGTTATCTTCTTACTGACACAAACTGATCCTCACTTAGTAGTTTTATCAAGATATTAGTAAGTTGTTTTTCTATAAGCATAAAAATTACTTTAATGTCTCCTTTTTGAATGTGATCTCTAATAAAGTGATGACGTATCTTGATCTAGTTTGTCCTTTAGTGTTGCACAAGATTTTTGGATAGGTTGATCACACTTATGTTATCATAATAAATTAGAATATTTGCATATTTGAATTCATAGTCTTTTAATTATTGCTTCATCCATAAGACTTGTGCCACATAATTTTTGATTTAGATGTACTTGACTTTAGTTATTAATAATGTCATAGGTTTTTGCTTTTTATTGAACCACAAAACTCATTTTAATTGATCACACATGAATAAGTCATATGACAATCATGTATTAACTATTAATTAATTTAATTCCATCCAAATTTGCATATACCATGCATGTAGAACATGTAATCTTAAATCACTTGTATCTTGACTTCTACTCATTAGATTTCAGTGATCTTGGTATCAAATCGAAGCTCTTTTCATCTCTTTTTAATGAATATGAAAAATCCAAATTATCTTATAACCACAAAACATTATTTCATCAACATCCATTCATGATTATCATTCCTCTTACTTTTAATCTGCAACCTTTTGGGTTGTTGACGTGTTGGCAACATATGAACATATTATTAAAGTTCATTGAATAAAATCATATGTAAATCAAGAACGGTATCTAGTCACACATCATGACTACCCAAATGTCATTAGGTCATTAGTTTGACTACAACCCTTCCATATCAGATTCCATGCAATAAACTCCTTTCACCATTCACTATCTCATTTAGGTTTGAGTATGGATTAATGTCAACTCAATGCATAATCAAATGTGTTAGATCACGCCCTAAATTCGATGTTTCATGTACCATAATCTTTATTCCCAAAATGTCGTTATGAAACTTATTCATCAATAGGCATTCTACTCTAGGTAGAGATTCTTTGATACGATTCTACATGGTACTCAAGAGAACACAAGGAGCTTGAAAGAAGACCCACTAACTCTTCCAAGTGGTCCAATCACAAGGTCACGAGCCTCCAAATTTAAAGTAGCCATGAACTTATTTATTCAAGAACAAATAACAATGGAGCTGCAAGAACAAGCCTTTTACAAGTGCTATTTGGAGCTTAAAGAGGTGCCTAAGGCTATAATCTTGCTTGGGGTGAATTTAGAAGAGAATGGAGCCTAAAGGATGTCATTTGGGTCTAATTATGAAGCCATAGCCTTATTTCATA